>CAMPSB010000148.1:0-12424 GCA_946959425.1 Argyrosomus regius
TGTAGCAGAATATGTAATGAATATTAGATGTATAGGACAGACTGTTTGAGCATGTGACAGATAAAATGTCTGAGACAGAAAATCAGCTCAGATCAAAGTAAACGAGTCCCTCTGCTGGACGAAAGTGTGCGGTACAACGAGCAGCTGTCAAATATTTTCATGTGTTCAGTGTTAGAGCTCTTTTCTTTAGATCTCCATTTATTCATTTATTAGTTGTCATGACGAGATAACGGCTCATTTCCTCGAGATAATAAAACTTTCTTTTGCTCCCGCCTACTTGGACGTCCTCATACAGACTTATGTTACAGACTTATGTTACATATGTTACAGACATATATTACAGACTTATGTTACAGACTTATGTTACAGACTTATGTTACATATGTTACAGACATATGACTCTGCCACCCAGACACTCAGGACGATCCAAACTTTTCGAGAACCGGAGACTGCTTTGTAGATAAGCGGCAGAGTAATGTGTTGTAGAGCGTTTTTTTTAAGTGTTTTAGAAGGTGTTTCACAAGCGTTTTAAGAGCGTTTCTGAAGGTGTTTCACGAGTGTTTCACAAGCGTTTTAAGAGCGTTTCTGAAGGTGTTTCACGAGTTTTTTCACAAGCGTTTTAAGAGCGTTTCTGAAGGTGTTTCACGAGCGTTTTAAAAGCGTTTCTGAAGGTGTTTCAGGAGCGTTTCACAAGCGTTTTAAGGGCTTTTCTGAAGGTGTTTCACGAGCGTTTTAAAAGCGTTTCTGAAGGTGTTTCAGGAGCGTTTCACAAGCGTTTTAGGAGCGTTTCTGAAGGTGTTTCACAAGCGTTTTAAGAGCGTTTCTGAAGGTGTTTCACGAACGTTTCAGGAGCATTTTAGGAGCGTTTCTGAAGGTGTTTCAGGAGCGTTTCAGGAGCGTTTTAGGAGCATTTCTGAAGGTGTTTCACGAGCGTTTTAAGAGCGTTTCTGAAGGTGTTTCACGAGCGTTTTAAGAGCGTTTCTGAAGGTGTTTCACGAGCGTTTCAGGAGCATTTTAGGAGCGTTTCTGAAGGTGTTTCAGGAGCGTTTCAGGAGCGTTTCACGAGCGTTTTAAGAGCGTTTCTGAAGGTGTTTCACGAGCGTTTTAAGAGCGTTTCTGAAGGTGTTTCACGAGCGTTTCAGGAGCATTTTAGGAGCGTTTCTGAAGGTGTTTCAGGAGCGTTTCAGGAGCGTTTCACGAGCGTTTTAAGAGCGTTTCTGAAGGTGTTTCACAAGCGTTTTAAGAGCGTTTCTGAAGGTGTTTCACGAGCGTTTTTAAGGCGTTTCTGAAAGGTGTTTCACGAGCGTTTCTGGCGTTTTAAGAGCGTTTCTGAAGGTGTTTACGAGCGTTTTGGAGCGTTTCTGAAGGTGTTTCACGAGCGTTTTAAGAGCGTTTCTGAAGGTGTTTCACGAGCGTTTTAAGAGCGTTTCTGAAGGTGTTTCCGCGAGCGTTTCAGGAGCATTTTAGTAGCGTTTCTGAAGGTGTTTCAGGAGCGTTTCACGAGCGTTTTAGGAGCGTTTCTGAAGGTGTTTCACGAGCGTTTCACGAGCGTTTTAGGAGCGTTCTGAAGGTGTTTCACGAGCGTTTCAGGAGCATTTTAGGAGCGTTTCTGAAGGTGTTTCAGGAGCGTTTCAGGAGCGTTTCAGGAGCGTTTTAAGAGCATTTCTGAAGGTGTTTCATGAGCGTTTTCGAGCGTTTTAAGAGCGTTTCTGAAGGTGTTTCATGAGCGTTTTTAAGGCGTTTCTGAAGGTGTTTCATGAGCGTTTCACGAGCATTTGAAGAGCGTTTCTGAAGGTGTTTCATGGCGTTTCATGAGCGTTTTAAGAGTGTTTCTGAAGGTGTTTCACGAGCGTTTTAAGAGCGTTTCTGAAGGTGTTTCACGGCGTTTCAGGGCGTTTTAGGGAGCGTTTCTGAAGGTGTTTCAGGAGTGTTTCACGAGCGTTTAAGAGCGTTTCTGAAGGTGTTTCACGAGCGTTTTAAGAGCGTTTCTGAAGGTGTTTCACGAGCGTTTTAAGAGCGTTTCTGAAGGTGTTTCACGAGCGTTTCACGAACGTTTTAAGAGCGTTTCTGAAGGTGTTTCAGGAGCGTTTCACAAGCGTTTTAAGAGCGTTTCTGAAGGTGTTTCACGAGCGTTTTAAGAGCGTTTCTGAAGGTGTTTCATGAGCGTTTTAAAAGCGTTTCTGAAGGTGTTTCACGAGCGTTTCACGAGCGTTTCAGGAGCATCTTAGGAGCGTTTCTGAAGGTGTTTCAGGAGCGTTTCAGGAGCGTTTCTGAAGGTGTTTCATGAGCGTTTCACGGGCGTTTTAAGAGCGTTTCTGAAGGTGTTTCATGAGCGTTTTAAGAGCGTTTCTGAAGGTGTTTCATGAGCGTTTCACGAGCATTTTAAGAGCGTTTCTGAAGGTGTTTCACGAGCGTTTCATGAGCATTTTAAGAGTGTTTCTGAAGGTGTTTCACGAGCGTTTTAAGAGCGTTTCTGAAGGTATTTCAGGAGTGTTTCACGAGCGTTTTAAGAGCGTTTCTGAAGGTGTTTCACGAGCGTTTTAAGAGCGTTTCTGAAGGTGTTTCACGAGCGTTTCATGAACGTTTTAAGAGCGTTTCTGAAGGTGTTTCAGGAGCGTTTCACAAGCGTTTTAAGAGCGTTTCTGAAGGTGTTTCACGGCGTTTTAAGAGCGTTTCTGAAGGTGTTTCACGAGCGTTTTAAAAGCGTTTCTGAAGGTGTTTCACGAGCGTTTCATGAGCGTTTCACGAGCATTTCACGAGCGTTTCTGAAGGTGTTTCCGAGCGTTTCAAGAGCGTTTCTGAAGGTGTTTCACAAGCGTTTTAAGAGCGTTTCTGAAAGTGTTTCACAAGCATTTCACGGCGTTTTAAGAGCGTTTCTGAAGGTGTTTTATGAGCGTTTCTGAAGGTGTTTCCACGAGCTTTTTAAAAGCGTTTCTGAAGGTGTTTCACAAGCATTTCACGAGCGTTTTAAGAGCGTTTCTGAAGGTGTTTTAAGAGCGTTTCTGAAGGTGTTTTAAGAGCGTTTCTGAAGGTGTTTCAGGAGCGTTTCTGAAGGTGTTTCCAAAGCGTTTCAGGAGCGTTTCTGAAGGTGTTTCACGGCGTTTTAAGAGCGTTCTGAAGGTGTTTCACGAGCGTTTTAAGAGCGTTTCTGAAGGTGTGTCACGAGCGTTTTAAGAGCGTTTCTGAAGGTGTTCCACGAGCGTTTCACGAACGTTTTAAGAGCGTTTCTGAAGGTGTTTCAGGAGCGTTTCACAAGCGTTTTTAAGAGCGTTTCTGAAGGTGTTTCACGAGCGTTTCCGGCGTTTAAGAGCGTTTCTGAAGGTGTTTCATGAGCGTTTTAAGAGCGTTTCTGAAGGTGTTTCACGAGCGTTTCAGGAGCATTTTAGGAGCGTTTCTGAAGGTGTTTCAGGAGCGTTTCAGGAGCGTTTCAGGAGCGTTTTAAGAGCGTTTCTGAAGGTGTTTCACAAGCGTTTTAAGAGCGTTTCTGAAGGTGTTTCACGAGCGTTTCAAGAGCGTTTCTGAAGGTGTTTCACGAGCGTTTTAAGAGCGTTTCTGAAGGTGTTTCACGAGCGTTTTAAGAGCGTTTCTGAAGGTGTTTCACGAGCGTTTTAAGAGCGTTTCTGAAGGTGTTTCACGAACGTTTCAGGAGCATTTTAGTAGCGTTTCTGAAGGTGTTTCAGGAGCGTTTCACGAGCGTTTTAGGAGCGTTTCTGAAGGTGTTTCACGAGCGTTTTAGGAGCGTTTCTGAAGGTGTTTCACGAGCGTTTCAGGAGCATTTTAGGAGCGTTTCTGAAGGTGTTTCAGGAGCGTTTCAGGAGCGTTTCAGGAGCGTTTTAAGAGCATTTCTGAAGGTGTTTCATGAGCGTTTCACGAGCGTTTTAAGAGCGTTTCTGAAGGTGTTTCATGAGCGTTTTAAGAGCGTTTCTGAAGGTGTTTCATGAGCGTTTCACGAGCATTTTAAGAGCGTTTCTGAAGGTGTTTCACGAGCGTTTCATGAGCGTTTTAAGAGTGTTTCTGAAGGTGTTTCACGAGCGTTTTAAGAGCGTTTCTGAAGGTGTTTCACGAGCGTTTCAGGAGCGTTTTAGGAGCGTTTCTGAAGGTGTTTCAGGAGTGTTTCACGAGCGTTTTAAGAGCGTTTCTGAAGGTGTTTCACGAGCGTTTTAAGAGCGTTTCTGAAGGTGTTTCACGAGCGTTTTAAGAGCGTTTCTGAAGGTGTTTCACGAGCGTTTCACGAACGTTTTAAGAGCGTTTCTGAAGGTGTTTCAGGAGCGTTTCACAAGCGTTTTAAGAGCGTTTCTGAAGGTGTTTCACGAGCGTTTTAAGAGCGTTTCTGAAGGTGTTTCATGAGCGTTTTAAAAGCGTTTCTGAAGGTGTTTCACGAGCGTTTCACGAGCGTTTCAGGAGCATCTTAGGAGCGTTTCTGAAGGTGTTTCAGGAGCGTTTCAGGAGCGTTTCTGAAGGTGTAGCAGAATATGTAATGAATATTAGATGTATAGGACAGACTGTTTGAGCATGTGACAGATAAAATGTCTGAGACAGAAAATCAGCTCAGATCAAAGTAAACGAGTCCCTCTGCTGGACGAAAGTGTGCGGTACAACGAGCAGCTGTCAAATATTTTCATGTGTTCAGTGTTAGAGCTCTTTTCTTTAGATCTCCATTTATTCATTTATTAGTTGTCATGACGAGATAACGGCTCATTTCCTCGAGATAATAAAACTTTCTTTTGCTCCCGCCTACTTGGACGTCCTCATACAGACTTATGTTACAGACTTATGTTACATATGTTACAGACATATATTACAGACTTATGTTACAGACTTATGTTACAGACTTATGTTACATATGTTACAGACATATGACTCTGCCACCCAGACACTCAGGACGATCCAAACTTTTCGAGAACCGGAGACTGCTTTGTAGATAAGCGGCAGAGTAATGTGTTGTAGAGCGTTTTTTTTAAGTGTTTTAGAAGGTGTTTCACAAGCGTTTTAAGAGCGTTTCTGAAGGTGTTTCACGAGTGTTTCACAAGCGTTTTAAGAGCGTTTCTGAAGGTGTTTCACGAGTTTTTTCACAAGCGTTTTAAGAGCGTTTCTGAAGGTGTTTCACGAGCGTTTTAAAGCGTTTCTGAAGGTGTTTCAGGAGCGTTTCACAAGCGTTTTAAGGGCTTTTCTGAAGGTGTTTCACGAGCGTTTTAAAAGCGTTTCTGAAGGTGTTTCAGGAGCGTTTCACAAGCGTTTAGGAGCGTTTCTGAAGGTGTTTCACAAGCGTTTTAAGAGCGTTTCTGAAGGTGTTTCACGAACGTTTCAGGAGCATTTTAGGAGCGTTTCTGAAGGTGTTTCAGGAGCGTTTCAGGAGCGTTTTAGGAGCATTTCTGAAGGTGTTTCACGAGCGTTTTAAGAGCGTTTCTGAAGGTGTTTCACGAGCGTTTTAAGAGCGTTTCTGAAGGTGTTTCACGAGCGTTTCAGGAGCATTTTAGGAGCGTTTCTGAAGGTGTTTCAGGAGCGTTTCAGGAGCGTTTCACGAGCGTTTTAAGAGCGTTTCTGAAGGTGTTTCACGAAGCGTTTTAAAGCGTTTCTGAAGGTGTTTCACGAGCGTTTCAGGAGCATTTTAGGAGCGTTTCTGAAGGTGTTTCAGGAGCGTTTCAGGAGCGTTTCACGCAGCGTTTTAAGAGCGTTTCTGAAGGTGTTTCCAAGCGTTTTAAGAGCGTTTCTGAAGGTGTTTCACGAGCGTTTTAAGAGCGCTTTCTGAAGGTGTTTCACGAGCGTTTCACAAGCGTTTTAGGCGTTTCTGAAGGTGTTTCACGAGGCGTTTTAAGAGCGTTTCTGAAGGTGTTTCACGAGCGTTTTAAGAGCGTTTCTGAAGGTGTTTCACGAGCGTTTTAAGAGCGTTTCTGAAGGTGTTTCACGAACGTTTCAGGAGCATTTTAGTAGCGTTTCTGAAGGTGTTTCAGGAGCCTTTCACGAGCGTTTTAGGAGCGTTTCTGAAGGTGTTTCACGAGCGTTTCACGAGCGTTTTAGGAGCGTTTCTGAAGGTGTTTCACGAGCGTTTCAGGAGCATTTTAGGAGCGTTTCTGAAGGTGTTTCAGGAGCGTTTCAGGAGCGTTTCAGGAGCGTTTTAAGAGCGTTTCTGAAGGTGTTTCATGAGCGTTTCACGAGCGTTTTAAGAGCGTTTCTGAAGGTGTTTCATGAGCGTTTTAAGAGCGTTTCTGAAGGTGTTTCATGAGCGTTTCACGAGCATTTGAAGAGCGTTTCTGAAGGTGTTTCACGAGCGTTTCATGAGCGTTTTAAGAGTGTTTCTGAAGGTGTTTCACGAGCGTTTTAAGAGCGTTTCTGAAGGTGTTTCACGAGCGTTTCAGGAGCGTTTTAGGAGCGTTTCTGAAGGTGTTTCAGGAGTGTTTCACGAGCGTTTTAAGAGCGTTTCTGAAGGTGTTTCACGAGCGTTTTAAGAGCGTTTCTGAAGGTGTTTCACGAGCGTTTTAAGAGCGTTTCTGAAGGTGTTTCACGAGCGTTTCACGAACGTTTTAAGAGCGTTTCTGAAGGTGTTTCAGGAGCGTTTCACAAGCGTTTTTAAGAGCGTTTCTGAAGGTGTTTCACGAGCGTTTTAAGAGCGTTTCTGAAGGTGTTTCATGAGCGTTTTAAAAGCGTTTCTGAAGGTGTTTCACGAGCGTTTCACGAGCGTTTCAGGAGCATCTTAGGAGGCGTTTCTGAAGGTGTTTCAGGAGCGTTTCAGGAGCGTTTCTGAAGGTGTTTCATGAGCGTTTCACGGGCGTTTTAAGAGCGTTTCTGAAGGTGTTTCATGAGCGTTTTAAGAGCGTTTCTGAAGGTGTTTCATGAGCGTTTCACGAGCATTTTAAGAGCGTTTCTGAAGGTGTTTCACGAGCGTTTCATGAGCATTTTAAGAGTGTTTCTGAAGGTGTTTCACGAAGCGTTTTAAGAGCGTTTCTGAAGGTATTTCAGGAGTGTTTCACGAGCGTTTAAGAGCGTTTCTGAAGGTGTTTCACGAGCGTTTTAAGAGCGTTTCTGAAGGTGTTTCACGAGCGTTTCATGAACGTTTTAAGAGCGTTTCTGAAGGTGTTTCAGGAGCGTTTCACAAGCGTTTTAAGAGCGTTTCTGAAGGTGTTTCACGAGCGTTTTAAGAGCGTTTCTGAAGGTGTTTCACGAGCGTTTTAAAAGCGTTTCTGAAGGTGTTTCACGAGCGTTTCACGAGCGTTTCACGAGCATTTCACGAGCGTTTCTGAAGGTGTTTCACGAGCGTTTCAAGAGCGTTTCTGAAGGTGTTTCACAAGCGTTTTAAGAGCGTTTCTGAAAGTGTTTCACAAGCATTTCACGAGCGTTTTAAGAGCGTTTCTGAAGGTGTTTTATGAGCGTTTCTGAAGGTGTTTCACGAGCTTTTTAAAAGCGTTTCTGAAGGTGTTTCACAAGCATTTCACGAGCGTTTTAAGAGCGTTTCTGAAGGTGTTTTAAGAGCGTTTCTGAAGGTGTTTTAAGAGCGTTTCTGAAGGTGTTTCAGGAGCGTTTCTGAAGGTGTTTCACAAGCGTTTCAGGAGCGTTTCTGAAGGTGTTTCACGAGCGTTTTAAGAGCGTTTCTGAAGGTGTTTCACGAGCGTTTTAAGAGCGTTTCTGAAGGTGTGTCACGAGCGTTTTAAGAGCGTTTCTGAAGGTGTTCCACGAGCGTTTCACGAACGTTTTAAGAGCGTTTCTGAAGGTGTTTCAGGAGCGTTTCACAAGCGTTTTAAGAGCGTTTCTGAAGGTGTTTCACGAGCGTTTCACGAGCGTTTTAAGAGCGTTTCTGAAGGTGTTTCATGAGCGTTTCACAAGCATTTTAAGAGCGTTTCTGAAGGTGTTTCACGAGCGTTTCATGAGCGTTTTAAGAGTGTTTCTGAAGGTGTTTCACGAGCGTTTTAAGAGCGTTTCTGAAGGTGTTTCACAAGCGTTTCAGGAGCGTTTTAGGAGCGTTTCTGAAGGTGTTTCAGGAGTGTTTCACGAGCGTTTTAAGAGCGTTTCTGAAGGTGTTTCACGAGCGTTTTAAGAGCGTTTCTGAAGGTGTTTCACAAGCGTTTCAGGAGCGTTTTAGGAGCGTTTCTGAAGGTGTTTCACGAGCGTTTTAAGAGCGTTTCTGAAGGTGTTTCACGAGCGTTTTAAAAGCGTTTCTGAAGGCGTTTCACGAGCGTTTCACGAGCATTTCACGAGCGTTTCAAGAGCGTTTCTGAAGGTGTTTCACAAGCGTTTCAAGAGCGTTTCTGAAGGTGTTTCACGAGCATTTTAAGAGCGTTTCTGAAGGTGTTTCACAAGCATTTCACGAGCGTTTTAAGAGCGTTTCTGAAGGTGTTTTAAGAGCGTTTCTGAAGGTGTTTTAAGAGCGTTTCTGAAGGTGTTTCATGAGCGTTTCACAAGCATTTTAAGAGCGTTTCTGAAGGTGTTTCACGAGCGTTTCATGAGCGTTTTAAGAGTGTTTCTGAAGGTGTTTCACGAGCGTTTTAAGAGCGTTTCTGAAGGTGTTTCACGAGCGTTTTAAAAGCGTTTCTGAAGGTGTTTCACAAGCGTTTCCCAAGCGTTTTAGGAGTGTTTCTGAAGGGGTTTCATGAGCGTTTCTGAAGGTATTTCACAAGCGTTTCAGGAGCGTTTCTGAAGGTGTTTCACAAGCGTTTTAAGAGCGTTTCTGAAGGTGTTTCACGAGCGTTTTAAGAGCGTTTCTGAAGGTGTTTCACGAGCGTTTTAAGAGCGTTTCTGAAGGTGTTTCACGAGCATTTCACGAGCGTTTCAAGAGCGTTTCTGAAGGTGTTTCACAAGCGTTTCAAGAGCGTTTCTGAAGGTGTTTCACGAGCATTTTAAGAGCGTTTCTGAAGGTGTTTCACAAGCATTTCACGAGCGTTTTAAGAGCGTTTCTGAAGGTGTTTTAAGAGCGTTTCTGAAGGTGTTTTAAGAGCGTTTCTGAAGGTGTTTCACGAGCGTTTTAAAAGCGTTTCTGAAGGTGTTTCACAAGCGTTTCCCAAGCGTTTTAGGAGTGTTCCTGAAGGGGTTTCATGAGCGTTTCTGAAGGTATTTCACAAGCGTTTCAGGAGCGTTTCTGAAGGTGTTTCACGAGCGTTTTAAGAGCGTTTCTGAAGGTGTTTCACGAGCGTTTTAAGAGCGTTTCTGAAGGTGTTTCACGAGCGTTTTAAGAGCGTTTCTGAAGGTGTTTCACGAGCATTTCACGAGCGTTTTAAGAGCATTTCTGAAGGTGTTTCACAAGCGTTTCAGGAGCGTTTTAGGAGTGTTTCTGAAGGGGTTTCATGAGCGTTTCAGGAGCGTTTCTGAAGGTGTGTCACAAGCATTTCACGAGCCCTTTTTTTTTTTTTAATCTTTCAGAAATGCTCCTGAAACGTTCCTGAAATGCTCGTGAAACGCTCCTGAAACACTTTCAAAAATGTTCTTTTTTTTTTTTTTTAATCTTTCAGAAACGCTCCTGAAACGTTCCTGAAGTGCTCGTGGGAAACGCTCCTAAAACACTTTCAAAAACTTTTTTTTTATTTTATTTTATTTTTAATCTTTAAAAACGCTTGTGAAATCCTCCTGAAATGCTCCCGAAAAAGTTAAAAAAAATTTTTTTAAGTTGTTTATTCCTTTTTTTGGGTTCTTTTTAAAAAAAACAACAAAATTTTTCAAAAACACTCCTGAAACGTTCCTGAAATGCTCCCCGGAACACTTTCAAAAACGCCTTTTTTTAAATTTTTTAATCTTTCAAAAACGCTTTTTTTCTTTATTTTTTTTATAAAAAACCAAAATCTATCAAAAACACTCCTGAAACACTCTTTGATAACCTTTTTTATTTATTTATTTATTTTAAATCTTTCAAAAACGCTCCGGAAACACTTTCAAAATGTTCTCTTTTTTTTTTTTTTTTTTTTTTTTTTTTTTTTTTATCTTTCAGAAACGCTCCTGAAACGTTCCCGAAATGCACGTGAAGCGGTCCTAAACGCTCCTGAAACACTTTCAAAAACGTTTTTTTTTTTTTTTTTTTTTTTTTTTTCAAAAAACCCCAAAATCTATCAAAAACAAACGAAGCATTTGTTTTGAAAATTTTCTTTTTTTTTTCTCTTTTTTAAAAATCTATCAGAAACGCTCCTGAAACGTTCCTGAAATGCTCCTGAAACTACGGAGCCCCTAAAGGGACATGGAAAAAAAAAAAATTAAACGTTTCTAGTGAGCACGAGATACTTTCTCGTGAGCACCCAGAAAGTATCTCGTGCTCACGAGATACTTTCTCGTGAGCACCAGAAAGTATCTCGTGCTCACGAGATACTTTTCTGGTGCTCACGAGAAAGTATCTCGTGAGCACGAGAAAGTATCTCGTGCTAACTAGAAAGTATATCGTGCTCACTAGAAACCTTAGGTTAAGCACAGGCAGTTGTGCTTCCTGTGTGTATGCCTCTAGGCTCGTTAAGATCATTAAAGGAATGGCTGCGTAAATGACTGCGGTAAAGTTGGAAAGATATTGGCAGATTCGAACTTCCGGGATCAATAACTCTGAAGTGAAACGTTGTTAAAACACAAAACACGCATATTTTCAACCGTAGTAAGATAGACAACGAGCTACAACCTAATGTTCATCAAAACGAGCCATGCTCAGAGCCACACCAACAACATTAGTGTTTACGTGCAGCCGGCTGTGAGAGCAGGGACCGTCTACAAAGTGCAACACCGAAAAGAGATATTACAACATAATAATATCTTCACTATGATACAGTGTAGTGTCACCAAACTCACTACACACTTCATTGATCCCCTACAGAAACACTTGGTTTAAAAGAAAGGCATTTTTCATAATTTCTGGGAATTTTTATTAGGAATATTAATCAATAATGCACTATAATACAGTGTAGTGTCCCCAAACTCACTACACACTTCATTGATCTCCTACAGCAGGGGGTCATCAACTACATTTGTCCAAGGGCTAGAATTTTTCTCAACAGACACTATCAGGGCCAGACGCTCTCGTAAAATTAAATTCATATTGTATCCCAAGTAATATATTATTATTTCATATATCAATTTGCCGTTGAAATGTATGTTATTTTTTAGCCTTTGTCAGTGTTAAGAGACTCATATTACCTGTACAGTAGCGAGCCACAAGGGGCGGGAAACGATATTTTAGGCTTCATATTCATGAGGCTGTCAACTGCTAACGTGGGGAGGGTGATGCCGCTGGTCGAGGCGGCTAATCACAGTGAACTGATTGACATCCAGGCCGCTGGTGACATGAAGGCTGCTCTCCGTGGTGCTGAAAGCTTGTGTTGTGTAGTGTAATCTGTAGATTACACTTGGTTTGAAAAAAATAAATCTTTTTTCATAGTTTGGGGGAATTTTTATTAGGAATTATATTCAATAACTATTACAGTGTAGTATCATAAACCTCAGCTCAACCACTCCCTGTTGGGTACTACAACAATTAGTTTGTGAGAGAGGGCTTTAGTATAATTTGGGGTATTTGAATTTTGCGTCAGGCAGAGCGTGAAAAACAACAAAGTCTAAAGGCAGACTACCAGGGGCACGAAACTCCACAGCGGTATGGGGCACGAAAGGAGCAGAGCATGAAAAAGCATCAAAGTTATTGATTAATATTCCTAATAAAAATTCCCAGAAATTATGAAAAGCCCTTATTTCCCCATATAAATGTTGTAGTGTAATCTGTAGGGGATCAATGAAATGTGTAGTGAATTTGGTGACACTACACTTTATCATAGTATAGTTATTATTATGTTGTAATATCTCTTTTCGGTGTTGCACTTGTAGACGGTCCCTGCGCGCTGCTCTCACAGCCGGCTGCACGTAAACACTAATGTTGTTGGTGTGGCTCTGAGCATGGCTCGTTTTGATGAACATTAGGTTGTAGCTCGTTGTCTATCTTACTACGGTTGAAAATATGCGTGTTTTGTGTTTTAACAACGTTTCACTTCAGAGTTATTGATCCCGGAAGTTCGAATCTGCCAATATCTTTCCAACTTTACCGCAGTCATTTACGCAGCCATTCCTTTAATGATCTTAATGAGCCTAGAGGCATACGCACAGGAAGCACAACTGCCTGTGCTTAACCTAAGGTTTCTAGTGAGCACGATATACTTTCTAGTGAGCACGAGATACTTTCTCGTGCTCACGAGATACTTTCTCGTGAGCACCAGAAAAGTATCTCGTGAGTACGAGATACTTTCTGGTGCTCACGAGAAAGTATCTCGTGCTCACTAGAAACGTTTAATTTTTTTTTTTTTTCCATGTCCCTTTAGGGGCTCCGTACTAGAACGCTCCCGAAAAACTTTGAAAAACGTTCCTGAAACACTTTCAAAAATGCTTTTTTTTTTTTTTCCAAAATAAAAATCTTTCAAAAACGTTCATGAAACGTTCCTACAATGCTCCTGAAACGTTTCTGAAATGCTCCTGAAATACTTTA
>CAMPSB010000149.1:0-90046 GCA_946959425.1 Argyrosomus regius
GCATGTCATTTCCCCGTCTCTCTCTCCCCACATTTCTGTCACTCTTCAGCTGTCTCTATACTATAAAGCTTGAAAAGGCCATAAAAGATATATCTTAAAATTGTGAAATTAGCTGAAAAAAGTAGAATGGTATAACAAAGTGTAAAATTAGCTGAAAAAAGTACAATAATATAATAAAGTGTGAAATTAGCTGAAAAAAGTAGAATGGTATAACAAAGTGTAAAATTAGCTGAAAAAGTACAATAATATAACAAAGTGTGAAATTAGCTGAAAAAAAGTAGAATGGTATAAGAAAGTGTGAAATTAGCTGAAAAAAGTAGAATAGTATAAGAAAGTGTGAAATTAGCTGAAAAAAGTAGAATAGCATAAGGAAGTGTGAAATTAGCTGAAAAAAGTACAATAGTATAAGAAAGTGTGAAATTAGCTGAAAAAAGTAGAATAGCATAAGGAAGTGTGAAATTAGCTGAAAAAAAGTACAATAGTATAAGAAAGTGTGAAATTAGCTGAAAAAAGTAGAATGGTATAAGAAAGTGTAAAATTAGCTGAAAAAAGTAGACTGGTATAACAAAGTAGCTGAAAAAGTAGAATGGTATAAGGATGTATAGTATAAATATTTGTTGAAGGTTTGTAGAAAGATTTGAAGTTTGTACAATTTATTTAAATGGGATAAAATTGTAGAAAAAGTTGAATATGTAAAATATGAATAGTAGAAATTACTAAAATAATTGTAGTAATGTCCTAAATGAGCTGAATCTAGTGATATAATTTTTATTTCTGTAGTACAAAATCTGTGTCCGTTAAGGAGAGAGTTTTACAAAGTCTTTTATTTTGAAGGGACTCTTATTTTGAAGGGACTCTTATTTTGAAAGCCTTTGATCTGTCTGTCTGTCTGTCTGTCAAAGAGAGTTTTTCAAAGTCTTTTATTTTGAAGGGACTCTTATTTTGAAAGCCTTTTGTCTTGTCTGTGTGTGTGTGTGTGTGTGTGTGTGTGTGTGTGTCTGCGAGAGAGAAGGATAAAATGGCCGACATTAAAAATGTAGCCTTGATAGTCATTGATAAAGATAGCCCCTCCCCCCTCTCCTCCTTCAGACAGGCTTGAGGTTGCCAAGCAACCAGGGCCAACTGCCGCAGAGCAGTTAGGTGCACCTGTTAGAATGTCAGTTGGCAATGCCCAGAGAGACACACACAGAAAAAATCTTCAAATGAACTCCCTCGAAGAGGTGGAAAAAAATGCCATAAGGTGTGCCACAAACCAAAATCCGAAAGTACCATCAGTAAGCTCGTCTCGTGGACCATGTCTGGGCAGATTTTCAGGCGAAAATTGGATAAACTTTGGCCTTCGTGGTGATACAAAGAACAGGTGCTCCCTGCTCCTTTTGGAAATTTCTCCTCTCCCGTTAACATGGGCGTAGATGCGGCCGTGGGTTGGTGTTGCTGCCGCATCTTTGTGTCTCACGCCAAAACTATAAAGCCGACAGCTTTAGCAGTGTTATCACTGCGACCACCACAAATTTTCCTACGTTTCTAGCTATAAAATTATTTCTGTAGAGAGACATTTGTGGCCTCAATCGCAGTTTACAAATTTTTTTTGGACGAATTTCTCTCTCTCTCTGCCCTCTAGCTATGACATCACCCACTCTAGGTCTGGGACATTCTACCAATACACACCCATTATAAACGCAGAATTTGAGTAAAAACCTGCTCAACTTTGAGCCTTGATAGTTTAAAAACGGTAAAAGATTTTAAAAAGAGTTAAATACGAGTTTAATAGTTTAAGATCTTGTGTACAATTTGTAATTTGAATGAAGTCTGTAGTAGTAGTAGAAGTAGTTTAAAATGTAGAATGTTTGTAGAAGGTTTGTAGAAAGATTTGAAGTTTGTACAATGTATTTCAAATGGTAAAAAAATTGTAGAAATAGTTGAATAATTTGTAAAATATTAGTAGTAGAAATGTGAAAAGTAATAGCCATCATGTCCTAAATGAGCTGAATCTAGTGATATAAGTTTTATTTTTGTAGGACAAAATTTGTAGGAGTAGTTATGCGGCGAAAAACGTACGGAAGAAAAATAATAATAACTAGAAAACTGCATTTCCTGCGGAAAGTGCGGTGTGGGTGCCCTCCGCCGCCGGTACAAAGCCCCAGCGGCCCAGGGTTTGAATCCGACCTGCCGCCCTTTTCTGCATGTCATTCCCCCGTCTCTCTCTCCCCACATTTCTGTCACTCTTCAGCTGTCTCTATATTATAAAGCTTGAAAAGGCCATAAAAGATATATCTTAAAAATGTGAAATGAGCTGAAAAGAGTAGAATGGTATAAGAAAGTGTGAAATTAGCTGAAAAAAGTATAATGGTATAAGAAAGTGTGAAATTAGCTGAAAAAAGTAGAATGGTATAAGTGTGAAATTAGCTGAAAAAAGTAGAATGGTATAACAAAGTGTAAAATTAGCTGAAAAAGTACAATAGTATAACAAAGTGTGAAATTAGCTGAAAAAAGTAGAATAGTATAAGGAAGTGTGAAATTAGCTGAAAAAAGTAGAATGGTATAACAAAGTGTAAAATTAGCTGAAAAAGTACAATAGTATAATTAAGTGTAAAATTAGCTGAAAAAAAGTACAATAGTATAACAAAGTGTGAAATTAGCTGAAAAAAGTAGAATAATATAAGAAAGTATAGTATAAATATTTTGAAGGTACTCTTATTTTGAAAGCCTTTTGTCTTGTCTCTGTGTGTCTGTCTGAGCATGTGTGTGTGTGTGTGTGTGTGTGTGTCTGAGTATGTGTGTGGGGGTGTCTGTCTGTCTTTCTGTCTGTCTGTCTGTCTGTGAGAGAGAAGGATAAAATGGCCGACATTAAAAATGTAGCCTTGATAGTCATTGATTAAGATAGCCCCTCCCCCCTCTCCTCCCTCAGACAGGCTTGAGGTTGCCAAGCAACCAGGGCCAACTGCCGGCCCTAATCAGCAGAGCAGTTAGGTGCACCTGTTAGAATGTCAGTTGGAAATGCCCAGAGAGAGAGACAAAATGCTGAAACCGCCCGTCGAACAAGACGGTGTGGTGGCCAAACCGTTTGGCCTATCATTGAACCGACTTCACTGTGAGCATCCTGAGCTCTTCCTGATCATCTACATATATATTTTAGGTGAAAATTGTATAAACTTTGGCCTCGGAAGTCATAGAAAGAACAGGTGCTCCCTGCTCCTTTTGGAAATTTCTCCTCTCCCGTTAACATGGGCGTAGATGCGGCCGTGGGTTGGTGTTGCTGCCGCATCTTTGTGTCTCACGCCAAAACTATAAAGCCGACAGCTTCAGCAGTGTTATCACTGCGACCACCACAAATTTTCCTACGTTTCTAGCGATAAATTATTTCTGTAGAGAGACATTTGTGGCCTCAATCGCAGTTTACAAATTTTTTTTTGGACGAATTTCTCTCTCTCTCTGCCCTCTAGCGATGACATCACCCACTCTAGGTCTGGGACATTCTACCAATACACACCCATTATAAACGCAGAATTTGAGTAAAAACCTGCTCAACTTTGAGCCTTGATAGTTTAAAAACGGTAAAAGATTTTAAAAAGAGTTAAATACGAGTTTAATAGTTTAAGATCTTGTGTACAATTTGTAATTTGAATGAAGTCTGTAGTAGTAGTAGAAGTAGTTTAAAATGTAGAATGTTTGTAGAAGGTTTGTAGAAAGATTTGAAGTTTGTACAATGCATTTCAAATGGTAAAATTTTTGTAGAAAAAGTTGAATAATTTGTAAAATATTAATAGTAGAAATGTGAAAAGTAATAGCCATCATGTCCTAAATGAGCTGAATCTAGTGATATAAGTTTTATTTTTGTAGGACAAAATTTGTAGGAGTAGTTATGCGGCGAAAAACGTACGGAAGAAAAATAATAATAACTAGAAAACTGCATTTCCTGCGGAAAGTGCGGTGTGGGTGCCCTCTGCCGCCCGTTGCTGCCCGTTGCTGCCCGTTGCTGCATGTCATTTCCCCGTCTCTCTCTCCCCACATTTCTGTCACTCTTCAGCTGTCTCTATACTATAAAGCTTGAAAAGGCCATAAAAGATATATCTTAAAATTGTGAAATTAGCTGAAAAAAGTAGAATGGTATAACAAAGTGTAAAATTAGCTGAAAAAAGTACAATAATATAATAAAGTGTGAAATTAGCTGAAAAAAGTAGAATGGTATAACAAAGTGTAAAATTAGCTGAAAAAGTACAATAATATAACAAAGTGTGAAATTAGCTGAAAAAAATTAGAATGGTATAAGAAAGTGTGAAATTAGCTGAAAAAAGTAGAATAGTATAAGAAAGTGTGAAATTAGATGAAAAAAGTAGAATAGCATAAGGAAGTGTGAAATTAGCTGAAAAAAGTACAATAGTATAAGAAAGTGTGAAATTAGCTGAAAAAAGTAGAATAGTATAAGAAAGTGTGAAATTAGCTGAAAAAAAGTACAATAGTATAAGAAAGTGTGAAATTAGCTGAAAAAAGTAGAATAGCATAAGGAAGTGTGAAATTAGCTGAAAAAAGTACAATAGTATAAGAAAGTGTGAAATTAGCTGAAAAAAGTAGACTGGTATAACAAAGTAGCTGAAAAAGTAGAATGGTATAAGGATGTATAGTATAAATATTTGTTGAAGGTTTGTAGAAAGATTTGAAGTTTGTACAATTTATTTAAATGGGATAAAATTGTAGAAAAAGTTGAATATGTAAAATATGAATAGTAGAAATTACTAAAATAATTGTAGTAATGTCCTAAATGAGCTGAATCTAGTGATATAATTTTTATTTCTGTAGTACAAAATCTGTGTCCGTTAAGGAGAGAGTTTTACAAAGTCTTTTATTTTGAAGGGACTCTTATTTTGAAGGGACTCTTATTTTGAAAGCCTTTGATCTGTCTGTCTGTCTGTCTGTCAAAGAGAGTTTTTCAAAGTCTTTTATTTTGAAGGGACTCTTATTTTGAAAGCCTTTTGTCTTGTCTGTGTGTGTGTGTGTGTGTGTGTCTGCGAGAGAGAAGGATAAAATGGCCGACATTAAAAATGTAGCCTTGATAGTCATTGATTAAGATAGCCCCTCCCCCCTCTCCTCCTTCAGACAGGCTTGAGGTTGCCAAGCAACCAGGGCCAACTGCCCTAATCAGCAGAGCAGTTAGGTGCACCTGTTAGAATGTCAGTTGGCAATGCCCAGAGAGACACACAGAGAAAATCTTCAAATGAACTCCCTCGAAGAGGTGGCAAAAAATGCCATAAGGTGTGCCACAAACCAAAATCCGAAAGTACCATCAGTAAGCTCGTCTCGTGGACCATGTCTGGGCAGATTTTCAGGCGAAAATTGGATAAACTTTGGCCTTCGTGGTGATACAAAGAACAGGTGCTCCCTGCTCCTTTTGGAAATTTCTCCTCTCCCGTTAACATGGGAGGAGATGGGGCCGTGGATCGGTGTTGCTGCCGCATCTTTGTGTCTCACGCCAAAACTATAAAGCCGACAGCTTCAGCAGTGTTATCACTGCGACCACCACAAATTTTCATACATTTCTAGCTATAAAATTATTTCTGTAGAGAGACATTTGTGGCCTCAATCGCAGTTTACAATTTTTTTTTTTTGACGAATTTCTCTCTCTCTCTGCCCTCTAGCGATGACATCACCCACTCTAGGTCTGGGACATTCTACCAATACACACCCATTATAAACGCAGAATTTGAGTAAAAACCTGCTCAACTTTGAGCCTTGATAGTTTAAAAACGGTAAAAGATTTTAAAAAGAGTTAAATACGAGTTTAATAGTTTAAGATCTTGTGTACAATTTGAAATTTGAATGAAGTCTGTAGTAGTAGTAGAAGTAGTTTAAAAGGTAGAATGTTTGTGGAAGGTTTGTAGAAAGATTTGAAGTTAGTACAATGCATTTCAAATGGTACAAAAAATTGTAGAAAAAGTTGAATAATTTGAAAATTATTAATAGTAGAAATGTGAAAAGTAATAGCCATCATGTCCTAAATGAGCTGAATCTAGTGATATAAGTTTTATTTTTGTAGGACAAAATTTGTAGGAGTAGTTATGCGGCGAAAAAACGTACGGAAGAAAAATAATAATAAAGATTTGAAGAACAATAGTGTGGTCGCCCTCTGGGCACCCACACCAACTAGAAAAATTTCTAAAGAAATTTTGAGTGTGCCTGACTCTGGCCCCGTCGAGCCCTACATTAAATAGCTGTCAGCGTGTGTATGCGCGTGTGTGTGTTTTGTCTGTTAATTAGAGGGTTTTCCAAAGCCTTTTATTTTGAAGGGACTCTTATTTTGAAAGAATTTTGTCTAGTGTGTGTGTGTCTGTGTGTCTGTGTGTGTCTGTCTGTCTGTCTGTGTCTCCCTCTATCCATCTATCTGTCTGTGTTTATCTCTGAGAGAGAAGGATAAAATGGCCGACATTCAAACTGTATTATTGACAGCCATTGTTATTATACAGAGAGTTCAATCAAGTTAATCACAGTCAGGCTTGTGGGGGGCAGTTAAGGAGAAAGTTTTACAGTCTTTTATTTTGAAGGAACTCTTATTTTGAAAGTCTTGTTGTGTGTGTGTGTGTGTGTGTGTGTGTGTGTGTGTGTGTGTCTGCGAGAGAGAAGGATAAAATGGCCGACATTAAAAATGTAGCCTTGATAGTCATTGATTAAGATAGCCCCTCCCCCCCTCTCCTCCTTCAGACAGGCTTGAGGTTGCCAAGCAACCAGGGCCAACTGCCCTAATCAGCAGAGCAGTTAGGTGCACCTGTTAGAATGTCTAGTGATATAATTTTTATTTCTGTAGTACAAAATCTGTGTCCGTTAAGGAGAGAGTTTTACAAAGTCTTTTATTTTGAAGGGACTCTTATTTTGAAAGAATTTTGTCTAGTGTGTGTTTCTGTGTGTCTGTGTGTGTCTGTCTGTCTGTCTGTCTGTGTCTCCCTCTATCCATCTATCTGTCTGTGTTTATCTCTGTGAGAGAGAAGGATAAAATGGCCGACATTCAAACTGTATTATTGACAGTTATTGTTATTATACAGAGAGTTCAATCAAGTTAATCACAGTCAGGCTTGTGGAGGGCAGTTAAGGAGAAAGTTTTACAGTCTTTTATTTTGAAGGAACTCTTATTTTGAAAGTCTTGTTGTGTGTGTGTGTGTGTGTGTGTATGTTTGTGTGTGTGTGTGTGTTTGTGTCTGCGAGAGAGAAGGATAAAATGGCCGACATTAAAAATGTAGCCTTGATAGTCATTGATTAAGATAGCCCCCCCCCCCTCTCCTCCCTCAGACAGGCTTGAGGTTGCCAAGCAACCAGGGCCAACTGCCGGCCCTAATCAGCAGAGCAGTTAGGTACACCTGTTATAATGTCAGTTGGAAATGCCCAGAGAGAGAGAGAGAAAATGCTGAAACCGCCCGTCGAAAAAGACGGTGTGGTGGCCAAACCGTTTGGCCTATCATTGAACCGACTTCACTGTGAGCATCTTGAGCTCTTCCTGATCATTTACATATATATTTGAGGGGAAAATTGTATAAACCTTGGCCTTGGTAGTCATAGAAAGAACAGGTGCTCCCTGCTCCTTTTGGAAATTTCTCCTCTCCCGTTAACATGGGCGTAGATGCGGCCGTGGGTTGGTGTTCCTGCCGCATCTTTGTGTCTCACGCCAAAACTATAAAGCCGACAGCTTCAGCAGTGTTATCACTGCGACCACCACAAATTTTCCTACATTTCTAGCTATAAAATTATTTCTGTAGAGAGACATTTGTGGCCTCAATCGCAGTTTACAATTTTTTTTTTTGACGAATTTCTCTCTCTCTCTGCCCTCTAGCGATGATGTCACCAACTGTAGCTCGCGAACATTCTACCAATACACACCCATTCATTTTTTGGCGTGGTTTTTGGCGATTTTTGGCAAAACCGTTTGGTGAAACCCTTAGAAAAGTCATAGCCTGCGTCGCACGGCCGAGCCGGTCGATTTGACACCTTTTTGTGTATGTGCGACAAAAACTGTGGGAGGAGTAGCGCGTCAAAAAAAGGGCGTAAGAATAATAATAATAATAATAATAATAAGCGCGGGGAATAACATATAGTGTGCTCTTTCAGGCACACTCAATAATAATAACTAGAAAAATTTCTAAAGAAATTTTGAGTGTGCCTGACCCTGGCCCCGTCGCCCCCATACATTATTTTTGATACTGCTCAGCAAATTCAGTATTAATACAACAAGCTGTGTGAGTGAAAACAGCCCCTCCCCCCTCTGCTCCCTCAGGCAGGAGGTTGCCAAGCAACCAGGGCCAACTGCCGGGCCCTAATCAGCAGAGCAGTTAGGTGCACCTGTTAGAATGTCAGTTGGAAATGCACAGAGAGAGAGACAAAATGCTGAAACCACCCGTCGAACAAGACGGTGTTGTGGCCAAACCATTTGGCCTATCATTGAACCGACTTCATTTTGAGCATCGTGAGCCCTTCCTGAACGTCTACATTACTGTTTTGTGTGATAACATGAAGAAATGTCCCCTTTACAGCGATTCAAAGAAATGTTACTTCTGCTTTCCTTCAGAAATTTTCCAGCCTTTTTAACATGGGAGTAGATGCGGCCGCGGCTTGGTTTTGCTGCCGCATCTTTGTGTCTCACGCCAAAACTATAAATCTGAGAGCTTCAGCAGACGAATGTCAGTGAGAAGAGGAATTTTCCTACGTTTCTATGTATAAATTATTTCTGTAGCGTGACATTTGCGGCCTCGAGCGCAGTTTACAAATTTATTTTTCGACGAATTTCTCTCTCCCTCTGCCCTCTAGCGATGATGTCACCAACTGTAGCTCGCGAACATTCTACCAATACACACCCATTCATTTTTTGGCGTGGTTTTTGGCGATTTTTAGGCAAACCGTTTGCCGAAACCCTTAGAAAAGTCATAGCACACTTGTCACGGCCGAGCCGGTCGATTTGACACCTTTTTTGTGTATGTGCGACCAAAACTCTGGGAGGAGTAGTCGACCGAAAAAACATACGGAAGAAATATAAGAATAATAATAAAATTAAGTATGGGGAATAGTATATAGTGTGCTCTTTCAGGCACACTCAATAATAAGCGCGGGGAATAACATATAGTGTGCTCTTTCAGGCACACTCAATAATAAAATTAAGTATGGGGAATAGTATATAGTGTGCTCTTTCAGGCACACTCAATAATAACTAGAAAAATTTCTAAAGAAATTTTGAGTGTGCCTGACTCTGGCCCCGTCGCCCCCATACATTATTATTGACACTGCTCAGCAAATTCAGTATTAATACAACAAGCTGTGTGAGTGAAAACAGCCCCTCCCCCCTCTGCTCCCTCAGGCAGGAGGTTGCCAAGCAACCAGGGCCAACTGCCGGGCCCTAATCAGCAGAGCAGTTAGATGCACCTGTTAGAATGTCAGTTGGAAATGCCCAGAGAGAGAGACAAAATGCTGAAAGTCACCCGTCGAACAAAAAGGACTCCTGACCAAACCGTTGCTCCAATCACTGAACCGACTTTACAGTGAGCATGCTGAGCCCTTCCTGAACGTCTAGATAACAGTTTTGTGTGATAACATGAAGAAATGTGCCTCTATGAGTGATTCAAAGAAAGGTTACTTCTGCTCTCCTCCAGAAATTTTCCCGCTTTTTTAACATGGCAGTCTATGGGGCTGTGGATGGGTGTTGCTGGCGCATCTTTGTGTGTGACGCCAAAACTATACAGCCGACAGCTTCAGCAGTGTTATCACTGCGACCACCACAAATTTTCCTACGTTTCTATGTATAAATTATTTCTGTAGTGTGACATTTGCGGCTTTGAGCGCAGTTTACAAATTTATTTTTCGACGAATTTCTCTCTCCCTCTGCCCTCTAGCGATGATGTCACCAACTGTAGCTCGCGAACATTCTACCAATACACACCCATTCATTTTTTGGCGTGGTTTTTGCCGATTTTTAGGCAAACTGTTTGGTGAAACCCTTAGAAAAGTCATAGCATACCGATCCCGGCCGAGCCGGTCGATTTGACACCTTTTTTGTGTATGTGCGACCAAAACTCTGGGAGGAGTAGTCGACCGAAAAACGTACGGAAGAATAATAATAATAACTAGAAAAATTTCTAAAGAAATTTTGAGTGTGCCTGACTCTGGCCCCGTCGCCCCCATACATTATTATTGACACTGCTCAGCAAATTAAGTATTAATACAACAAGCTGTGTGAGTGAAAACAGCCCCTCCCCCCTCTGCTCCCTCAGGCAGGAGGTTGCCAAGCAACCAGGGCCAACTGCCGGGCCCTAATCAGCAGAGCAGTTAGGTGCACCTGTTAGAATGTCAGTTGGAAATGCCCAGAGAGAGACAGAGAAAATGCTGAAAGTCACCCGTCGAACAGAAAGGACTCCTGACCAAACCGTTGCTCCAATCACTGAACCGACTTTACAGTGAGCATGCTGAGCCCTTCCTGAACGTCTAGATAACAGTTTTGTGTGATAACATGAAGAAATGTGCCTCTATGAGTGATTCAAAGAAAGGTTACTTCTGCTCTCCTCCAGAAATTTTCCCGCTTTTTTAACATGGCAGTCTATGGGGCTGTGGATGGGTGTTGCTGGCGCATCTTTGTGTGTGACGCCAAAACTATACAGCCGACAGCTTCAGCAGTGTTATCACTGCGACCACCACAAATTTTCCTACGTTTCTATGTATAAATTATTTCTGTAGTGTGACATTTGCGGCTTTGAGCGCAGTTTACAAATTTATTTTTCGACGAATTTCTCTCTCCCTCTGCCCTCTAGCGATGATGTCACCAACTGTAGCTCGCGAACATTCTACCAATACACACCCATTCATTTTTTGGCGTGGTTTTTGGCGATTTTTAGGCAAACTGTTTGGTGAAACCCTTAGAAAAGTCATAGCATACCGATCCCGGCCGAGCCGGTCGATTTGACACCTTTTTTGTGTATGTGCGACCAAAACTCTGGGAGGAGTAGTCGACCGAAAAACGTACGGAAGAATAATAAGAATAATAATAAGAATAATAAGTATGGTGGATAGTATATAGTGTGCTCTTTCAGGCACACTCAACTAGAAAAATTTCTAAAGAAATTTTGAGTGTGCCTGACTCTGGCCCCGTCGAGCCCTACATTAAATAGCTGTCAGCGTGTGTATGCGCGCGTGTGTGTGTTTTGTCTGTTAATTAGAGGGTTTTCCAAAGTCTTTTATTTTGAAGGGACTCTTATTTTGAAAGAATTTTGTCTAGTGTTTGTGTCTGTGTGTCTGTGTGTGTCTGTCTGTCTGTCTGTCTGTGTCTCCCTCTATCCATCTATCTGTCTGTGTTTATCTCTGAGAGAGAAGGATAAAATGGCCGACATTCAAACTGTATTATTGACAGTCATTGTTATTATACAGAGAGTTCAATCAAGTTAATCACAGTCAGGCTTGTGGAGGGCAGTTAAGGAGAAAGTTTTACAGTCTTTTATTTTGAAGGAACTCTTATTTTGAAAGTCTTGTTGTGTGTGTGTGTGTGTGTGTGTATGTTTGTGTGTGTGTGTGTGTTTGTGTCTGCGAGAGAGAAGGATAAAATGGCCGACATTAAAAATGTAGCCTTGATAGTCATTGATTAAGATAGCCCCCTCCCCCCTCTCCTCCCTCAGACAGGCTTGAGGTTGCCAAGCAACCAGGGCCAACTGCCGGCCCTAATCAGCAGAGCAGTTAGGTACACCTGTTATAATGTCAGTTGGAAATGCCCAGAGAGAGAGAGAGAAAATGCTGAAACCGCCCGTCGAAAAAGACGGTGTGGTGGCCAAACCGTTTGGCCTATCATTGAACCGACTTCACTGTGAGCATCTTGAGCTCTTCCTGATCATTTACATATATATTTGAGGGGAAAATTGTATAAACCTTGGCCTTGGTAGTCATAGAAAGAACAGGTGCTCCCTGCTCCTTTTGGAAATTTCTCCTCTCCCGTTAACATGGGCGTAGATGCGGCCGTGGGTTGGTGTTCCTGCCGCATCTTTGTGTCTCACGCCAAAACTATAAAGCCGACAGCTTCAGCAGTGTTATCACTGCGACCACCACAAATTTTCCTACATTTCTAGCTATAAAATTATTTCTGTAGAGAGACATTTGTGGCCTCAATCGCAGTTTACAATTTTTTTTTTTTGACGAATTTCTCTCTCTCTCTGCCCTCTAGCGATGATGTCACCAACTGTAGCTCGCGAACATTCTACCAATACACACCCATTCATTTTTTGGCGTGGTTTTTGGCGATTTTTGGCAAAACCGTTTGGTGAAACCCTTAGAAAAGTCATAGCCTGCGTCGCACGGCCGAGCCGGTCGATTTGACACCTTTTTGTGTATGTGCGACAAAAACTGTGGGAGGAGTAGCGCGTCAAAAAAAGGGCGTAAGAATAATAATAATAATAACTAGAAAAATTTCTAAAGAAATTTTGAGTGTGCCTGACTCTGGCCCCGTCGAGCCCTACATTAAATAGCTGTCAGCGTGTGTATGCGCGTGTGTGTGTGTTTTGTCTGTTAATTAGAGAGTTTTCCAAAGTCGTTTATTTTGAAGGGACTCTTATTTTGAAAGAATTTTGTCTAGTGTGTGTGTCTGTGTGTCTGTGTCTGTCTGTCTGTCTGTCTGTGTCTCCCTCTATCCATCTATCTGTCTGTGTTTATCTCTGAGAGAGAAGGATAAAATGGCCGACATTCAAACTGTATTATTGACAGTCATTGTTATTATACAGAGAGTTCAATCAAGTTAATCACAGTCAGGCTTGTGGGGGGCAGTTAAGGAGAAAGTTTTACAGTCTTTTATTTTGAAGGAACTCTTATTTTGAAAGTCTTGTTGTGTGTGTGTGTGTGTGTGTGTGTGTGTGTATGTTTGTGTGTGTGTGCGTGCGTGTTTTGCCTGTTGAGGAGAGAGTTTTCTAAAATATTTTGTTTTGAAGGGACTCTTATTTTGAAAGTCTGTGTGTCTCTCTATCTATGTCTGTGTATGTGTCTGCGACAGAGAAGGATAAAATGGCCGACATTAAAAATGTAGCCCTGATAGTCATTGATATTATAAAGACAGTGAAAACAGCCCCTCCCCCCTCTGCTCCCTGTCTGTGTCTGTGAGAGGGGCCAGGTGGAGCCCACCAATCAGAGCAGAGCAATCAACCGCAGCTGCTGTGTGAGATTAAACAGTGCTGAGAGAGAGAAAAACGTCTGAAAGCCACCCCTCGAACAGAAAGGACTCCTGACCAAACCGTTGCTCCAATCTCTGAACCGACTTTACTGTGAGCATGCTGAGCCCTTCCCGAACGTCTAGAGACCTGTTTTGTGTGATTACCAGGAAGAAATGTCCCCTTTACAGCGATTCAAAGAAATGTTACTTCTGCTTTCCTCCAGAAATTTTCCCGCTTTTTTAACATGGCAGTCTATGGGGCTGTGGATGGGTGTTGCTGCCGCATCTTTGCGTGTGACGCCAAAACTATAAAGGTGACAGCTTCAGCAGTGTTATCACTGCGACCACCACAAATTTTCCTACGTTTCTATGTATAAATTATTTCTGTAGAGTGAAATTTGCGGCCTCAAGCGCAGTTTACAAATTTTTTTTTCGAGGAATTTCTTTCTCCCTCTGCCCTCTAGCGATGATGTCACCAACTGTAGCTCGCGAACATTCTACCAATACACACCCATTCATTTTTTGGCGTGGTTTTTGGCGATTTTTAGGCAAACCGTTTGCCGAAACCCTTAGAAAAGTCATAGCCCGCGTCGCCCGGCCGAGCCGGTCGATTTGACACCTTTTTGTGTATGTGTGACAAAAACTGTGGGACGAGTAGCGCGTCAAAAAAAGGGCGTAAGAATAATAATAATAACTAGAAAAATTTCTAAAGAAATTTTGAGTGTGCCTGACTCTGGCCCCGTCGCCCCCATACATTATTATTGACACTGCTCAGCAAATTCAGTATTAATACAACAAGCTGTGTGAGTGAAAACAGCCCCTCCCCCCTCTGCTCCCTCAGGCAGGAGGTTGCCAAGCAACCAGGGCCAACTGCCGGGCCCTAATCAGCAGAGCAGTTAGATGCAACTGTTAGAATGTCAGTTGGAAATGCCCAGAGAGAGAGACAAAATGCTGAAAGTCACCCGTCGAACAGAAAGGACTCCTGACCAAACCGTTGCTCCAATCACTGAACCGACTTTACAGTGAGCATGCTGAGCCCTTCCTGAACGTCTAGATAACAGTTTTGTGTGATAACATGAAGAAATGTGCCTCTATGAGTGATTCAAAGAAAGGTTACTTCTGCTCTCCTCCAGAAATTTTCCCGCTTTTTTAACATGGCAGTCTATGGGGCTGTGGATGGGTGTTGCTGGCGCATCTTTGTGTGTGACGCCAAAACTATACAGCCGACAGCTTCAGCAGTGTTATCACTGCGACCACCACAAATTTTCCTACGTTTCTATGTATAAATTATTTCTGTAGTGTGACATTTGCGGCTTTGAGCGCAGTTTACAAATTTATTTTTCGACGAATTTCTCTCTCCCTCTGCCCTCTAGCGATGATGTCACCAACTGTAGCTCGCGAACATTCTACCAATACACACCCATTCATTTTTTGGCGTGGTTTTTGGCGATTTTTAGGCAAACCGTTTGGTGAAACCCTTAGAAAAGTCATAGCATACCGATCCCGGCCGAGCCGGTCGATTTGACACCTTTTTTGTGTATGTGCGACCAAAACTCTGGGAGGAGTAGTCGACCGAAAAACGTACGGAAGAATAATAATAATAATAATAATAATAAGAATAATAAGTATGGTGGATAGTATATAGTGTGCTCTTTCAGGCACACTCAACTAGAAAAATTTCTAAAGAAATTTTGAGTGTGCCTGACTCTGGCCCCGTCGAGCCCTACATTAAATAGCTGTCAGCGTGTGTATGCGGGCGCCTGTGTGTTTTGTCTGTTAAGGAGAGAGTTTTCCAAAGTCTTTTATTTTGAAGGGACTCTTATTTTGAAAGAATTTTGTCTAGTGTGTGTCTGTGTGTCTGTGTGTCTGTGTCTGTGTGTCTGTGTGTCTGTGTCTCCCTCTATCCATCTATCTGTCTGTGTTTATCTCTGAGAGAGAAGGATAAAATGGCCGACATTCAAACTGTATTATTGACAGTCATTGTTATTATACAGAGAGTTCAATCAAGTTAATCACAGTCAGGCTTGTGGGGGGCAGTTAAGGAGAAAGTTTTACAGTCTTTTATTTTGAAGGAACTCTTATTTTGAAAGTCTTGTTGTGTGTGTGTGTGTGTGTGTGTATGTTTGTGTGTGTGTGCGTGCGTGTTTTGCCTGTTGAGGAGAGAGTTTTCTAAAATATTTTGTTTTGAAGGGACTCTTATTTTGAAAGTCTGTGTGTCTCTCTATCTATGTCTGTGTTTGTGTCTGCGACAGAGAAGGATAAAATGGCCGACATTAAAAATGTAGCCCTGATAGTCATTGATATTATAAAGACAGTGAAAACAGCCCCTCCCCCCTCTGCTCCCTGTCTGTGTCTGTGAGAGGGGCCAGGTGGAGCCCACCAATCAGAGCAGAGCAATCAACCGCAGCTGCCCGTGTGAGATTAAACAGTGCTGAGAGAGAGAAAAACGTCTGAAAGCCACCCCTCGAACAGAAAGGACTTCTGACCAAACCGTTGCTCCAATCTCTGAACCGACTTTACTGTGAGCATGCTGAGCCCTTCCCGAACGTCTAGAGACCTGTTTTGTGTGGTTACCAGGAAGAAATGTCCCCTTTAGAGCGATTCAAAGAAATGTTACTTCTGCTTTCCTCCAGAAAATTTTCCTGCTTTTTTAACATGGCAGTCTATGGGGCTGTGGATGGGTGTTGCTGCCGCATCTTTGCGTGTGACGCCAAAACTATAAAGCTGACAGCTTCAGCAGTGTTATCACTGCGACCACCACAAATTTTCCTACGTTTCTATGTATAAATTATTTCTGTAGAGTGAAATTTGCGGCCTCAAGCGCAGTTTACAAATTTTTTTTTCGAGGAATTTCTTTCTCCCTCTGCCCTCTAGCGATGATGTCACCAACTGTAGCTCGC
Source organism: Argyrosomus regius (assembly GCA_946959425.1). Taxonomy (NCBI): domain Eukaryota; kingdom Metazoa; phylum Chordata; class Actinopteri; family Sciaenidae; genus Argyrosomus; species Argyrosomus regius. Next base: position 16,045 of record CAMPSB010000149.1, read on the forward strand.
GAACATTCTACCAATACACACCCATTCATTTTTTGGCGTGGTTTTTGGCGATTTTTGGCAAAACCGTTTGCCGAAACGCTTAGAAAAGTCATAGCACACCATTCCCGATCAAGCCGCACGTTTTGATACCACTTTTGTGTATGTGCGACCAAAACTGCGGGACAAGAAGCGAACCGAAAAATGACACGGAAGAAACGGAAGAATAATAATAAGCCCGAGGAATAGTATATAGTGTGCTCTTTCAGGCACACTCAATAAGCGCGGGGAATAACATATAGTGTGCTCTTTCAGGCACACTCAATAATAACTAGAAAACTGCATTTCCTGCGGAAAGTGCGGTGTGGGTGCCCTCTGCCGCCCGTTGCTGCCCGTTGCTGCCCGTTGCTGCATGTCATTTCCCCGTCTCTCTCTCCCCACATTTCTGTCACTCTTCAGCTGTCTCTATAAAATAAAGCTTGAAAAGGCCATAAAAGATATATCTTAAAATTGTGAAATTAGCTGAAAAAAGTAGAATGGTATAACAAAGTGTAAAATTAGCTGAAAAAAGTACAATAATATAATAAAGTGTGAAATTAGCTGAAAAAAGTAGAATGGTATAACAAAGTGTAAAATTAGCTGAAAAAGTACAATAATATAACAAAGTGTGAAATTAGCTGAAAAAAATTAGAATGGTATAAGAAAGTGTGAAATTAGCTGAAAAAAGTAGAATAGTATAAGAAAGTGTGAAATTAGATGAAAAAAGTAGAATAGCATAAGGAAGTGTGAAATTAGCTGAAAAAAGTACAATAGTATAAGAAAGTGTGAAATTAGCTGAAAAAAGTAGAATAGTATAAGAAAGTGTGAAATTAGCTGAAAAAAGTACAATAGTATAAGAAAGTGTGAAATTAGCTGAAAAAAAGTAGAATAGCATAAGGAAGTGTGAAATTAGCTGAAAAAAGTACAATAGTATAAGAAAGTGTGAAATTAGCTGAAAAAAGTAGACTGGTATAACAAAGTAGCTGAAAAAGTAGAATGGTATAAGGATGTATAGTATAAATATTTGTTGAAGGTTTGTAGAAAGATTTGAAGTTTGTACAATTTATTTAAATGGGATAAAATTGTAGAAAAAGTTGAATATGTAAAATATGAATAGTAGAAATTACTAAAATAATTGTAGTAATGTCCTAAATGAGCTGAATCTAGTGATATAATTTTTATTTCTGTAGTACAAAATCTGTGTCCGTTAAGGAGAGAGTTTTACAAAGTCTTTTATTTTGAAGGGACTCTTATTTTGAAGGGACTCTTATTTTGAAAGCCTTTGATCTGTCTGTCTGTCTGTCTGTCAAAGAGAGTTTTTCAAAGTCTTTTATTTTGAAGGGACTCTTATTTTGAAAGCCTTTTGTCTTGTCTGTGTGTGTGTGTGTGTGTGTGTGTGTGTGTCTGCGAGAGAGAAGGATAAAATGGCCGACATTAAAAATGTAGCCTTGATAGTCATTGATTAAGATAGCCCCTCCCCCCTCTCCTCCTTCAGACAGGCTTGAGGTTGCCAAGCAACCAGGGCCAACTGCCCTAATCAGCAGAGCAGTTAGGTGCACCTGTTAGAATGTCAGTTGGCAATGCCCAGAGAGACACACAGAGAAAATCTTCAAATGAACTCCCTCGAAGAGGTGGCAAAAAATGCCATAAGGTGTGCCACAAACCAAAATCCGAAAGTACCATCAGTAAGCTCGTCTCGTGGACCATGTCTGGGCAGATTTTCAGGCGAAAATTGGATAAACTTTGGCCTTCGTGGTGATACAAAGAACAGGTGCTCCCTGCTCCTTTTGGAAATTTCTCCTCTCCCGTTAACATGGGAGGAGATGGGGCCGTGGATCGGTGTTGCTGCCGCATCTTTGTGTCTCACGCCAAAACTATAAAGCCGACAGCTTCAGCAGTGTTATCACTGCGACCACCACAAATTTTCATACATTTCTAGCTATAAAATTATTTCTGTAGAGAGACATTTGTGGCCTCAATCGCAGTTTACAATTTTTTTTTTTTGACGAATTCTCTCTCTCTCTGCCCTCTAGCGATGACATCACCCACTCTAGGTCTGGGACATTCTACCAATACACACCCATTATAAACGCAGAATTTGAGTAAAAACCTGCTCAACTTTGAGCCTTGATAGTTTAAAAACGGTAAAAGATTTTAAAAAGAGTTAAATACGAGTTTAATAGTTTAAGATCTTGTGTACAATTTGAAATTTGAATGAAGTCTGTAGTAGTACTAGAAGTAGTTTAAAAGGTAGAATGTTTGTGGAAGGTTTGTAGAAAGATTTGAAGTTAGTACAATGCATTTCAAATGGTACAAAAAATTGTAGAAAAAGTTGAATAATTTGAAAATTATTAATAGTAGAAATGTGAAAAGTAATAGCCATCATGTCCTAAATGAGCTGAATCTAGTGATATAAGTTTTATTTTTGTAGGACAAAATTTGTAGGAGTAGTTATGCGGCGAAAAACGTACGGAAGAAAAATAATAATAAAGATTTGAAGAACAATAGTGTGGTCGCCCTCTGGGCACCCACACCAACTAGAAAAATTTCTAAAGAAATTTTGAGTGTGCCTGACTCTGGCCCCGTCGAGCCCTACATTAAATAGCTGTCAGCGTGTGTATGCGCGTGTGTGTGTGTTTTGTCTGTTAATTAGAGGGTTTTCTAAAGTCTTTTATTTTGAAGGGACTCTTATTTTGAAAGAATTTTGTCTAGTGTGTGTGTCTGTGTGTCTGTGTGTGTCTGTCTGTCTGTCTGTGTCTCCCTCTATCCATCTATCTGTCTGTGTTTATCTCTGAGAGAGAAGGATAAAATGGCCGACATTCAAACTGTATTATTCACAGTCATTGTTATTATACAGAGCGTTCAATCAAGTTAATCACAGTCAGGCTTGTGGGGGGCAGTTAAGGAGAAAGTTTTACAGTCTTTTATTTTGAAGGAACTCTTATTTTGAAAGTCTTGTTGTGTGTGTGTGTATGTTTGTGTGTGTGTGTGTATGTGTGTGCGTGTGTGTTTTGCCTGTTGAGGAGAGAGTTTTCTAAAATATTTTGTTTTGAAGGGACTCCTATTTTGAAAGTCTGTGTGTCTCTCTATCTATGTCTGTGTATGTGTCTGCGAGAGAGAAGGATAAAATGGCCGACATTAAAAATGTAGCCCTGATAGTCATTGATATTATAAAGACAGTGAAAACAGCCCCTCCCCCCTCTGCTCCCTGTCTGTGTCTGTGAGAGGGGCCAGGTGGAGCCCACCAATCAGAGCAGAGCAGTCAACCGCAGCTGCTGTGTGACATTAAACAGTGCTGAGAGAGAGAAAAACGTCTGAAAGTCACCCCTCGATCAGAAAGGACTCCTGACCAAACCGTTGCTCCAATCTCTGAACCGACTTTACTGTGAGCATGCTGAGCCCTTCCCGAACGTCTAGAGACCTGTTTTGTGTGATTACCAGGAAGAAATGTCCCCTTTAGAGCGATTCAAAGAAATGTTACTTCTGCTTTCCTCCAGAAAATTTCCCGCTTTTTTAACATGGCAGTCTATGGGGCTGTGGATGGGTGTTGCTGCCGCATCTTTGCGTGTGACGCCAAAACTATAAAGCTGACAGCTTCAGCAGTGTTATCACTGCGACCACCACAAATTTTCCTACGTTTCTATGTATAAATTATTTCTGTAGAGTGAAATTTGCGGCCTCAAGCGCAGTTTACAAATTTTTTTTTTCGAGGAATTTCTTTCTCCCTCTGCCCTCTAGCGATGATGTCACCAACTGTAGCTCGCGAACATTCTACCAATACACACCCATTCATTTTTTGGCGTGGTTTTTGGCGATTTTTGGCAAAACCGTTTGGTGAAACCCTTAGAAAAGTCATAGCCTGCGTCGCACGGCCGAGCCGGTCGATTTGACACCTTTTTGTGTATGTGCGACAAAAACTGTGGGAGGAGTAGCGCGTCAAAAAAAGGGCGTAAGAATAATAATAATAACTAGAAAACTGCATTTCCTGCGGAAAGTGCGGTGTGGGTGCCCTCCGCCGCCGGTACAAAGCCCCAGCGGCCCAGGGTTTGAATCCGACCTGCCGCCCTTTTCTGCATGTCATTCCCCCGTCTCTCTCTCCCCACATTTCTGTCACTCTTCAGCTGTCTCTATATTATAAAGCTTGAAAAGGCCATAAAAGATATATCTTAAAAATGTGAAATGAGCTGAAAAGAGTAGAATGGTATAAGAAAGTGTGAAATTAGCTGAAAAAAGTATAATGGTATAAGAAAGTGTGAAATTAGCTGAAAAAAGTAGAATGGTATAAGTGTGAAATTAGCTGAAAAAAGTAGAATGGTATAACAAAGTGTAAAATAAGCTGAAAAAGTACAATAGTATAACAAAGTGTGAAATTAGCTGAAAAAAGTAGAATAGTATAAGGAAGTGTGAAATTAGCTGAAAAAAGTAGTATGGTATAACAAAGTGTAAAATTAGCTGAAAAAGTACAATAGTATAATTAAGTGTAAAATTAGCTGAAAAAAGTACAATAGTATAACAAAGTGTGAAATTAGCTGAAAAAAGTAGAATAATATAAGAAAGTATAGTATAAATATTTTGAAGGTACTCTTATTTTGAAAGCCTTTTGTCTTGTCTCTGTGTGTCTGTCTGAGCATGTGTGTGTGTGTGTGTGTGTGTGTGTCTGAGTATGTGTGTGGGGGTGTCTGTCTGTCTTTCTGTCTGTCTGTCTGTCTGTGAGAGAGAAGGATAAAATGGCCGACATTAAAAATGTAGCCTTGATAGTCATTGATTAAGATAGCCCCTCCCCCCTCTCCTCCCTCAGACAGGCTTGAGGTTGCCAAGCAACCAGGGCCAACTGCCGGCCCTAATCAGCAGAGCAGTTAGGTGCACCTGTTAGAATGTCAGTTGGAAATGCCCAGAGAGAGAGACAAAATGCTGAAACCGCCCGTCGAACAAGACGGTGTGGTGGCCAAACCGTTTGGCCTATCATTGAACCGACTTCACTGTGAGCATCCTGAGCTCTTCCTGATCATCTACATATATATTTTAGGTGAAAATTGTATAAACTTTGGCCTCGGAAGTCATAGAAAGAACAGGTGCTCCCTGCTCCTTTTGGAAATTTCTCCTCTCCCGTTAACATGGGCGTAGATGCGGCCGTGGGTTGGTGTTGCTGCCGCATCTTTGTGTCTCACGCCAAAACTATAAAGCCGACAGCTTCAGCAGTGTTATCACTGCGACCACCACAAATTTTCCTACGTTTCTAGCGATAAATTATTTCTGTAGAGAGACATTTGTGGCCTCAATCGCAGTTTACAAATTTTTTTTTTTGACGAATTTCTCTCTCTCTCTGCCCTCTAGCGATGACATCACCCACTCTAGGTCTGGGACATTCTACCAATACACACCCATTATAAACGCAGAATTTGAGTAAAAACCTGCTCAACTTTGAGCCTTGATAGTTTAAAAACGGTAAAAGATTTTAAAAAGAGTTAAATACGAGTTTAATAGTTTAAGATCTTGTGTACAATTTGTAATTTGAATGAAGTCTGTAGTAGTAGTAGAAGTAGTTTAAAATGTAGAATGTTTGTAGAAGGTTTGTAGAAAGATTTGAAGTTTGTACAATGCATTTCAAATGGTAAAATTTTTGTAGAAAAAGTTGAATAATTTGTAAAATATTAATAGTAGAAATGTGAAAAGTAATAGCCATCATGTCCTAAATGAGCTGAATCTAGTGATATAAGTTTTATTTTTGTAGGACAAAATTTGTAGGAGTAGTTATGCGGCGAAAAACGTACGGAAGAAAAATAATAATAATAAAGATTTGAATAACAATAGTGTGGTCGCCCTCTGGGCACCCACACCAACTAGAAAACTGCATTTCCTGCGGAAAGTGCGGTGTGGGTGCCCTCTGCCGCCCGTTGCTGCCCGTTGCTGCCCGTTGCTGCATGTCATTTCCCCGTCTCTCTCTCCCCACATTTCTGTCACTCTTCAGCTGTCTCTATACTATAAAGCTTGAAAAGGCCATAAAAGATATATCTTAAAATTGTGAAATTAGCTGAAAAAAGTAGAATGGTATAACAAAGTGTAAAATTAGCTGAAAAAAGTACAATAATATAATAAAGTGTGAAATTAGCTGAAAAAAGTAGAATGGTATAACAAAGTGTAAAATTAGCTGAAAAAGTACAATAATATAACAAAGTGTGAAATTAGCTGAAAAAAAGTAGAATGGTATAAGAAAGTGTGAAATTAGCTGAAAAAAGTAGAATAGTATAAGAAAGTGTGAAATTAGCTGAAAAAAGTAGAATAGCATAAGGAAGTGTGAAATTAGCTGAAAAAAGTACAATAGTATAAGAAAGTGTGAAATTAGCTGAAAAAAGTAGAATAGCATAAGGAAGTGTGAAATTAGCTGAAAAAAGTACAATAGTATAAGAAAGTGTGAAATTAGCTGAAAAAAGTAGAATGGTATAAGAAAGTGTGAAATTAGCTGAAAAAAGTAGAATGGTATAAGAAAGTGTAAAATTAGCTGAAAAAAGTAGACTGGTATAACAAAGTAGCTGAAAAAGTAGAATGGTATAAGGATGTATAGTATAAATATTTGTTGAAGGTTTGTAGAAAGATTTGAAGTTTGTACAATTTATTTAAATGGGATAAAATTGTAGAAAAAGTTGAATATGTAAAATATGAATAGTAGAAATTACTAAAATAATTGTAGTAATGTCCTAAATGAGCTGAATCTAGTGATATAATTTTTATTTCTGTAGTACAAAATCTGTGTCCGTTAAGGAGAGAGTTTTACAAAGTCTTTTATTTTGAAGGGACTCTTATTTTGAAGGGACTCTTATTTTGAAAGCCTTTGATCTGTCTGTCTGTCTGTCTGTCAAAGAGAGTTTTTCAAAGTCTTTTATTTTGAAGGGACTCTTATTTTGAAAGCCTTTTGTCTTGTCTGTGTGTGTGTGTGTGTGTGTGTGTGTGTCTGCGAGAGAGAAGGATAAAATGGCCGACATTAAAAATGTAGCCTTGATAGTCATTGATAAAGATAGCCCCTCCCCCCTCTCCTCCTTCAGACAGGCTTGAGGTTGCCAAGCAACCAGGGCCAACTGCCCTAATCAGCAGAGCAGTTAGGTGCACCTGTTAGAATGTCAGTTGGCAATGCCCAGAGAGACACACACAGAAAAAATCTTCAACTGAACTCCCTCGAAGAGGTGGCAAAAAATGCCATAAGGTGTGCCACAAACCAAAATCCGAAAGTACCATCAGTAAGCTCGTCTCGTGGACCATGTCTGGGCAGATTTTCAGGCGAAAATTGGATAAACTTTGGCCTTCGTGGTGATACAAAGAACAGGTGCTCCCTGCTCCTTTTGGAAATTTCTCCTCTCCCGTTAACATGGGCGTAGATGCGGCCGTGGGTTGGTGTTGCTGCCGCATCTTTGTGTCTCACGCCAAAACTATAAAGCCGACAGCTTTAGCAGTGTTATCACTGCGACCACCACAAATTTTCCTACGTTTCTAGCTATAAAATTATTTCTGTAGAGAGACATTTGTGGCCTCAATCGCAGTTTACAAATTTTTTTTTTGACAAATTTCTCTCTCTCTCTGCCCTCTAGCTATGACATCACCCACTCTAGGTCTGGGACATTCTACCAATACACACCCATTATAAACGCAGAATTTGAGTAAAAACCTGCTCAACTTTGAGCCTTGATAGTTTAAAAACGGTAAAAGATTTTAAAAAGAGTTAAATACGAGTTTAATAGTTTAAGATCTTGTGTACAACTTGTAATTTGAATGAAGTCTGTAGTAGTACTAGAAGTAGTTTAAAATGTAGAATGCTTGTAGAAGGTTTCTAGAAAGATTTGAAGTTTGTACAATGTATTTCAAATGGTAAAAAAATTGTAGAAATAGTTGAATAATTTGTAAAATATTAGTAGTAGAAATGTGAAAAGTAATAGCCATCATGTCCTAAATGAGCTGAATCTAGTGATATAAGTTTTATTTTTGTAGGACAAAATTTGTAGGAGTAGTTATGCGGCGAAAAACGTACGGAAGAAAAATAATAATAATAAAGATTTGAATAACAATAGTGTGGTCGCCCTCTGGGCACCCACACCAATAATAATAATAAGCGCGGGGAATAACATATAGTGTGCTCTTTCAGGCACACTCAATAATAAGCGCGGGGAATAACATATAGTGTGCTCTTTCAGGCACACTCAACTAGAAAAATTTCTAAAGAAATTTTGAGTGTGCCTGACTCTGGCCCCGTCGAGCCCTACATTAAATAGCTGTCAGCGTGTGTATGCGCGTGTGTGTGTTTTGTCTGTTAATAAGAGGGTTTTCCAAAGTCTTTTATTTTGAAGGGACTCTTATTTTGAAAGAATTTTGTCTAGTGTGTGTGTGTCTGTGTGTCTGTGTGTGTCTGTCTGTCTGTCTGTGTCTCCCTCTATCCATCTATCTGTCTGTGTTTATCTCTGAGAGAGAAGGATAAAATGGCCGACATTCAAACTGTATTATTGACAGTCATTGTTATTATACAGAGAGTTCAATCAAGTTAATCACAGTCAGGCTTGTGGGGGGCAGTTAAGGAGAAAGTTTTACAGTCTTTTATTTTGAAGGAACTCTTATTTTGAAAGTCTTGTTGTGTGTGTGTGTGTGTGTGTGTGTGTGTGTGTATGTTTGTGTGTGTGTGCGTGTGTGTTTTGCCTGTTAAGGAGAGAGTTTTCTAAAATATTTTATTTTGAAGGGACTCTTATTTTGAAAGTCTGTGTGTCTCTCTATCTATGTCTGTGTATGTGTCTGCGAGAGAGAAGGATAAAATGGCCGACATTAAAAATGTAGCCTTGATAGTCATTGATTAAGATAGCCCCTCCCCCCTCTCCTCCCTCAGACAGGCTTGAGGTTGCCAAGCAACCAGGGCCAACTGCCGGCCCTAATCAGCAGAGCAGTTAGGTGCACCTGTTACAATGTCAGTTGGAAATGCCCAGAGAGAGAGAGAGAAAATGCTGAAACCGCCCGTCGAAAAAGACAGTGTGGTGGCCAAACCGTTTGGCCTATCATTGAACCGACTTCACTATGAGCATCTTGAGCTCCTCCTGATCATCTACATATATATTTGAGGCGAAAATTGTATAAACCTTGGCCTTGGTAGTCATAGAAAGAACAGGTGCTCCCTGCTCCTTTTGGAAATTTCTCCTCTCCCGTTAACATGGGCGTAGATGCGGCCGTGGGTTGGTGTTGCTGCCGCATCTTTGTGTCTCACGCCAAAACTATAAAGCCGACAGCTTCAGCAGTGTTATCACTGCGACCACCACAAATTTTCCTACATTTCTAGCTATAAAATTATTTCTGTAGAGAGACATTTGTGGCCTCAATCGCAGTTTACAAATTTTTTTTTTTGACGAATTTCTCTCTCTCTCTGCCCTCTAGCGATGACATCACCCACTCTAGGTCTGGGACATTCTACCAATACACACCCATTCATTTTTTTGGCGTGGTTTTTGGCGATTTTTGGCAAAACCGTTCAGTGAAACCCTTAGAAAAGTCATAGCATACCGATCCCGGCCGAGCCGGTCGATTTGACACCTTTTTTGTGTATGTGCGACCAAAACTCTGGGAGGAGTAGTCGACCGAAAAACGTACGGAAGAATAATAATAATTATAATAATAAGAATAATAAGTATGGTGGATAGTATATAGTGTGCTCTTTCAGGCACACTCAATAACTAGAAAAATTTCTAAAGAAATTTTGAGTGTGCCTGACTCTGGCCCCGTCGAGCCCTACATTAAATAGCTGTCAGCGTGTGTATGCGCGTGTGTGTGTTTTGTCTGTTAATAAGAGGGTTTTCCAAAGTCTTTTATTTTGAAGGGACTCTTATTTTGAAAGAATTTTGTCTAGTGTGTGTGTGTCTGTGTGTCTGTGTGTGTCTGTCTGTCTGTCTGTGTCTCCCTCTATCCATCTATCTGTCTGTGTTTATCTCTGAGAGAGAAGGATAAAATGGCCGACATTCAAACTGTATTATTGACAGTCATTGTTATTATACAGAGAGTTCAATCAAGTTAATCACAGTCAGGCTTGTGGGGGGCAGTTAAGGAGAAAGTTTTACAGTCTTTTATTTTGAAGGAACTCTTATTTTGAAAGTCTTGTTGTGTGTGTGTGTGTGTGTGTGTGTGTGTATGTTTGTGTGTGTGTGCGTGTGTGTTTTGCCTGTTAAGGAGAGAGTTTTCTAAAATATTTTATTTTGAAGGGACTCTTATTTTGAAAGTCTGTGTGTCTCTCTATCTATGTCTGTGTATGTGTCTGCAAGAGAGAAGGATAAAATGGCCGACATTAAAAATGTAGCCTTGATAGTCATTGATTAAGATAGCCCCTCCCCCCTCTCCTCCCTCAGACAGGCTTGAGGTTGCCAAGCAACCAGGGCCAACTGCCGGCCCTAATCAGCAGAGCAGTTAGGTGCACCTGTTACAATGTCAGTTGGAAATGCCCAGAGAGAGAGAGAGAAAATGCTGAAACCGCCCGTCGAAAAAGACGGTGTGGTGGCCAAACCGTTTGGCCTATCATTGAACCGACTTCACTATGAGCATCTTGAGCTCCTCCTGATCATCTACATATATATTTGAGGCGAAAATTGTATAAACCTTGGCCTTGGTAGTCATAGAAAGAACAGGTGCTCCCTGCTCCTTTTGGAAATTTCTCCTCTCCCGTTAACATGGGCGTAGATGCGGCCGTGGGTTGGTGTTGCTGCCGCATCTTTGTGTCTCACGCCAAAACTATAAAGCCGACAGCTTCAGCAGTGTTATCACTGCGACCACCACAAATTTTCCTACATTTCTAGCTATAAAATTATTTCTGTAGAGAGACATTTGTGGCCTCAATCGCAGTTTACAAATTTTTTTTTTGACAAATTTCTCTCTCTCTCTGCCCTCTAGCGATGACATCACCCACTCTAGGTCTGGGACATTCTACCAATACACACCCATTCATTTTTTTGGCGTGGTTTTTGGCGATTTTTGGCAAAACCGTTCAGTGAAACCCTTAGAAAAGTCATAGCATACCGATCCCGGCCGAGCCGGTCGATTTGACACCTTTTTTGTGTATGTGCGACCAAAACTCTGGGAGGAGTAGTCGACCGAAAAACGTACGGAAGAATAATAATAACTAGAAAAATTTCTAAAGAAATTTTGAGTGTGCCTGACTCTGGCCCCGTCGAGCCCTACATTAAATAGCTGTCAGCGTGTGTATGCGCGTGTGTGTGTGTTTTGTCTGTTAATTAGAGAGTTTTCCAAAGTCTTTTATTTTGAAGGGACTCTTATTTTGAAAGAATTTTGTCTAGTGTGTGTGTCTGTGTGTCTGTGTCTGTCTGTCTGTCTGTCTGTCTGTGTCTCCCTCTATCCATCTATCTGTCTGTGTTTATCTCTGAGAGAGAAGGATAAAATGGCCGACATTCAAACTGTATTATCGACAGTCATTGTTATTATACAGAGAGTTCAATCAAGTTAATCACAGTCAGGCTTGTGGGGGGCAGTTAAGGAGAAAGTTTTACAGTCTTTTATTTTGAAGGAACTCTTATTTTGAAAGTCTTGTTGTGTGTGTGTGTGTGTGTGTGTATGTTTGTGTGTGTGTGCGTGCGTGTTTTGCCTGTTGAGGAGAGAGTTTTCTAAAATATTTTGTTTTGAAGGGACTCTTATTTTGAAAGTCTGTGTGTCTCTCTATCTATGTCTGTGTATGTGTCTGCGACAGAGAAGGATAAAATGGCCGACATTAAAAATGTAGCCCTGATAGTCATTGATATTATAAAGACAGTGAAAACAGCCCCTCCCCCCTCTGCTCCCTGTCTGTGTCTGTGAGAGGGGCCAGGTGGAGCCCACCAATCAGAACAGAGCAATCAACCGCAGCTGCTGTATGAGATTAAACAGTGCTGAGAGAGAGAAAAACGTCTGAAAGCCACCCCTCGAACAGAAAGGACTCCTGACCAAACCGTTGCTCCAATCTCTGAACCGACTTTACTGTGAGCATGCTGAGCCCTTCCCGAACGTCTAGAGACCTGTTTTGTGTGATTACCAGGAAGAAATGTCCCCTTTACAGCGATTCAAAGAAATGTTACTTCTGCTTTCCTCCAGAAAATTTCCCGCTTTTTTAACATGGCAGTCTATGGGGCTGTGGATGGGTGTTGCTGCCGCATCTTTGCGTGTGACGCCAAAACTATAAAGCTGACAGCTTCAGCAGTGTTATCACTGCGACCACCACAAATTTTCCTACGTTTCTATGTATAAATTATTTCTGTAGAGTGAAATTTGCGGCCTCAAGCGCAGTTTACAAATTTTTTTTTTCGAGGAATTTCTTTCTCCCTCTGCCCTCTAGCGATGATGTCACCAACTGTAGCTCGCGAACATTCTACCAATACACACCCATTCATTTTTTGGCGTGGTTTTTGGCGATTTTTGGCAAAACCGTTCAGTGAAACCCTTAGAAAAGTCATAGCATACCGATCCCGGCCGAGCCGGTCGATTTGACACCTTTTTTGTGTATGTGCGACCAAAACTCTGGGAGGAGTAGTCGACCGAAAAACGTACGGAAGAATAATAATAATAACTAGAAAAATTTCTAAAGAAATTTTGAGTGTGCCTGACTCTGGCCCCGTCGAGCCCTACATTAAATAGCTGTCAGCGTGTGTATGCGCGTGTGTGTGTTTTGTCTGTTAATTAGAGGGTTTTCCAAAGTCTTTTATTTTGAAGGGACTCTTATTTTGAAAGAATTTTGTCTAGTGTGTGTGTGTCTGTGTGTCTGTGTGTGTCTGTCTGTCTGTCTGTGTCTCCCTCTATCCATCTATCTGTCTGTGTTTATCTCTGAGAGAGAAGGATAAAATGGCCGACATTCAAACTGTATTATTGACAGCCATTGTTATTATACAGAGAGTTCAATCAAGTTAATCACAGTCAGGCTTGTGGGGGGGCAGTTAAGGAGAAAGTTTTACAGTCTTTTATTTTGAAGGAACTCTTATTTTGAAAGTCTTGTTGTGTGTGTGTGTGTGTGTCTGCGAGAGAGAAGGATAAAATGGCCGACATTAAAAATGTAGCCTTGATAGTCATTGATTAAGATAGCCCCTCCCCCCTCTCCTCCTTCAGACAGGCTTGAGGTTGCCAAGCAACCAGGGCCAACTGCCCTAATCAGCAGAGCAGTTAGGTGCACCTGTTAGAATGTCTAGTGATATAATTTTTATTTCTGTAGTACAAAATCTGTGTCCGTTAAGGAGAGAGTTTTACAAAGTCTTTTATTTTGAAGGGACTCTTATTTTGAAAGTCTTGTTGTGTGTGTGTGTATGTGTATGTTTGTGTGTGTGTGCGTGTGTGTGTGTGTGTGTTTGTGTCTGCGAGAGAGAAGGATAAAATGGCCGACATTAAAAATGTAGCCTTGATAGTCATTGATTAAGATAGCCCCTCCCCCCTCTCCTCCCTCAGACAGGCTTGAGGTTGCCAAGCAACCAGGGCCAACTGCCGGCCCTAATCAGCAGAGCAGTTAGGTGCACCTGTTAGAATGTCAGTTGGAAATGCCCAGAGAGAGAGAGAGAAAATGCTGAAACCGCCCGGTGTGTGTGTGTCTGTGTGTCTGTTTGTGTCTGTCTGTCTGTCTGTGTCTCCCTCTATCCATCTATCTGTCTGTGTTTATCTCTGTGAGAGAGAAGGATAAAATGGCCGACATTCAAACTGTATTATTGACAGTCATTGTTATTATACAGAGAGTTCAATCAAGTTAATCACAGTCAGGCTTGTGGAGGGCAGTTAAGGAGAAAGTTTTACAGTCTTTTATTTTGAAGGAACTCTTATTTTGAAAGTCTTGTTGTGTGTGTGTGTGTGTGTGTGTGTGTATGTTTGTGTGTGTGCGTGTGTGTTTTGCCTGTTAAGGAGAGAGTTTTCTAAAATATTTTATTTTGAAGGGACTCTTATTTTGAAAGTCTGTGTGTCTCTCTATCTATGTCTGTGTATGTGTCTGCGACAGAGAAGGATAAAATGGCCGACATTAAAAATGTAGCCTTGATAGTCATTGATTAAGATAGCCCCTCCCCCCTCTCCTCCCTCAGACAGGCTTGAGGTTGCCAAGCAACCAGGGCCAACTGCCGGCCCTAATCAGCAGAGCAGTTAGGTGCACCTGTTACAATGTCAGTTGGAAATGCCCAGAGAGAGAGAGAGAAAATGCTGAAACCGCCCGTCGAAAAAGACGGTGTGGTGGCCAAACCGTTTGGCCTATCATTGAACCGACTTCACTATGAGCATCTTGAGCTTCTCCTGATCATCTACATATATATTTGAGGCGAAAATTGTATAAACCTTGGCCTTGGTAGTCATAGAAAGAACAGGTGCTCCCTGCTCCTTTTGGAAATTTCTCCTCTCCCGTTAACATGGGCGTAGATGCGGCCGTGGGTTGGTGTTGCTGCCGCATCTTTGTGTCTCACGCCAAAACTATAAAGCCGACAGCTTCAGCAGTGTTATCACTGCGACCACCACAAATTTTCCTACATTTCTAGCTATAAAATTATTTCTGTAGAGAGACATTTGTGGCCTCAATCGCAGTTTACAAATTTTTTTTTTTGACGAATTTCTCTCTCTCTCTGCCCTCTAGCGATGACATCACCCACTCTAGGTCTGGGACATTCTACCAATACACACCCATTCATTTTTTTGGCGTGGTTTTTGGCGATTTTTGGCAAAACCGTTCAGTGAAACCCTTAGAAAAGTCATAGCATACCGATCCCGGCCGAGCCGGTCGATTTGACACCTTTTTTGTGTATGTGCGACCAAAACTCTGGGAGGAGTAGTCGACCGAAAAACGTACGGAAGAATAATAATAATAATAATAAGAATAATAAGTATGGTGGATAGTATATAGTGTGCTCTTTCAGGCACACTCAACTAGAAAAATTTCTAAAGAAATTTTGAGTGTGCCTGACTCTGGCCCCGTCGAGCCCTACATTAAATAGCTGTCAGCGTGTGTATGCGCGCGTGTGTGTGTTTTGTCTGTTAATTAGAGGGTTTTCCAAAGTCTTTTATTTTGAAGGGACTCTTATTTTGAAAGAATTTTGTCTAGTGTGTGTTTCTGTGTGTCTGTGTGTGTCTGTCTGTCTGTCTGTCTGTGTCTCCCTCTATCCATCTATCTGTCTGTGTTTATCTCTGTGAGAGAGAAGGATAAAATGGCCGACATTCAAACTGTATTATTGACAGTTATTGTTATTATACAGAGAGTTCAATCAAGTTAATCACAGTCAGGCATGTGGAGGGCAGTTAAGGAGAAAGTTTTACAGTATTTAATTTTGAAGGAACTCTTATTTTGAAAGTCTTGTTGTGTGTGTGTGTGTGTGTGTATGTTTGTGTGTGTGTGCGTGTGTGTCTGTGTGTGTGTGTTTGTGTCTGCGAGAGAGAAGGATAAAATGGCCGACATTAAAAATGTAGCCTTGATAGTCATTGATTAAGATAGCCCCTCCCCCCCTCTCCTCCCTCAGACAGGCTTGAGGTTGCCAAGCAACCAGGGCCAACTGCCGGCCCTAATCAGCAGAGCAGTTAGGTGCACCTGTTAGAATGTCAGTTGGAAATGCCCGAGAGAGAGAGAGAAAATGCTGAAACCGCCCGGTGTGTGTGTGTCTGTGTGTCTGTTTGTGTCTGTCTGTCTGTCTGTGTCTCCCTCTATCCATCTATCTGTCTGTGTTTATCTCTGTGAGAGAGAAGGATAAAATGGCCGACATTCAAACTGTATTATTGACAGTCATTGTTATTATACAGAGAGTTCAATCAAGTTAATCACAGTCAGGCTTGTGGGGGGCAGTTAAGGAGAAAGTTTTACAGTCTTTTATTTTGAAGGAACTCTTATTTTGAAAGTCTTTGTGTGTGTGTGTGTGTGTGTGTGTGTGTATGTTTGTGTGTGTGCGTGTGTGTTTTGCCTGTTAAGGAGAGAGTTTTCTCAAATATTTTATTTTGAAGGGACTCTTATTTTGAAAGTCTGTGTGTCTCTCTATCTATGTCTGTGTATGTGTCTGCGAGAGAGAAGGATAAAATGGCCGACATTAAAAATGTAGCCTTGATAGTCATTGATTAAGATAGCCCCTCCCCCCCTCTCCTCCCTCAGACAGGCTTGAGGTTGCCAAGCAACCAGGGCCAACTGCCGGCCCTAATCAGCAGAGCAGTTAGGTGCACCTGTTACAATGTCAGTTGGAAATGCCCAGAGAGAGAGAGAGAAAATGCTGAAACCGCCCGTCGAAAAAGACGGTGTGGTGGCCAAACCGTTTGGCCTATCATTGAACCGACTTCACTATGAGCATCTTGAGCTTCTCCTGATCATCTACATATATATTTGAGGCGAAAATTGTATAAACCTTGGCCTTGGTAGTCATAGAAAGAACAGGTGCTCCCTGCTCCTTTTGGAAATTTCTCCTCTCCCGTTAACATGGGCGTAGATGCGGCCGTGGGTTGGTGTTGCTGCCGCATCTTTGTGTCTCACGCCAAAACTATAAAGCCGACAGCTTCAGCAGTGTTATCACTGCGACCACCACAAATTTTCCTACATTTCTAGCTTTAAAATTATTTCTGTAGAGAGACATTTGTGGCCTCAATCACAGTTTACAAATTTTTTTTTTTGACGAATTTCTCTCTCTCTCTGCCCTCTAGCGATGACATCACCCACTCTAGGTCTGGGACATTCTACCAATACACACCCATTCATTTTTTTGGCGTGGTTTTTGGCGATTTTTGGCAAAACCGTTTGCCAAAACCCTTAGAAAAGTCATAGCACACTTGTCACGGCCGAGCCGGTCGATTTGACACCTTTTTTGTGTATGTGTGACCAAAACTCTGGGAGGAGAAGCGAACCCGAAAAAACATACGGAAGAAATATAAGAATAATAATAATAACTAGAAACATTTCTAAAGAAATTTTGAGTGTGCCTGACTCTGGCCCCGTCGCCACCATACATTATTATTGACACTGCTCAGCAAATTTAGTATTAATACAACAAGCTGTGTGAGTGAAAACAGCCCCTCCCCCCTCTGCTCCCTCAGGCAGGAGGTTGCCAAGCAACCAGGGCCAACTGCCGGGCCCTAATCAGCAGAGCAGTTAGGTGCACCTGTTAAAATGTCAGTTGGAAATGCCCAGAGAGAGAGACAAAATGCTGAAAGTCACCCTCGAACAGAAAGGACTCCTGACCAAACCATTTGGCCTATCATTGAACCGACTTCATTTTGAGCATCGTCAGCCCTTCCTGAACGTCTACATTACTGTTTTGTGTTATAACATGAAGAATTGTGCCCTCTACGAGCGATTCAAAGAAAGGTTACTTCTGCTCTCCTCCAGAAATTTTCCCGCTTTTTTAACATGGCAGTCTATGGGGCTGTGGATGGGTGTTGCTGCCGCATCTTTGCGCGTGACGCCAAAACTATAAAGCTGACAGCTTCAGCAGTGTTATCACTGCGACTACCACAAATTTTCCTACGTTTCTAGTGAAAAAATTAATTCTGTGGAATGACATTTGTGTCCTCAATCGCACTTTACAAATTTATTTTTCGACGAATTTCTCTCTCCCTCTGCCCTCTAGCGATGATGTCACCAACTGTAGCTCGCAAACATTCTACCAATACACACCCATTCATTTTTTGGCGTGGTTTTTGGCGATTTTTGGCAAAACCGTTTGCCGAAACCCTTAGAAAAGTCATAGCACACCATTCCCGATCGAGCCGCACGTTTTGATACCACTTTTGTTTATGTGCGACCAAAACTCTGGGAGGAGAAGCGAACCGAAAAAACATACGGAAGAAATATAAGAATAATAATAAAATTAAGTATGGGGAATAGTATATAGTGTGCTCTTTCAGGCACACTCAATAATAATAATAAAATTAAGTATGGGGAATAGTATATAGTGTGCTCTTTCAGGCACACTCAACTAGAAAAATTTCTAAAGAAATTTTGAGTGTGCCTGACTCTGGCCCCGTCGAGCCCTACATTAAATAGCTGTCAGCGTGTGTATGCGCGTGTGTGTGTGTTTTGTCTGTTAATTAGAGAGTTTTCCAAAGTCTTTTATTTTGAAGGGACTCTTATTTTGAAAGAATTTTGTCTAGTGTGTGTGTCTGTGTGTCTGTGTCTGTCTGTCTGTCTGTCTGTGTCTCCCTCTATCCATCTATCTGTCTGTGTTTATCTCTGAGAGAGAAGGATAAAATGGCCGACATTCAAACTGTATTATTGACAGTCATTGTTATTATACAGAGAGTTCAATCAAGTTAATCACAGTCAGGCTTGTGGGGGGCAGTTAAGGAGAAAGTTTTACAGTCTTTTATTTTGAAGGAACTCTTATTTTGAAAGTCTTGTTGTGTGTGTGTGTGTGTGTGTGTGTGTGTGTATGTTTGTGTGTGTGTGCGTGCGTGTTTTGCCTGTTGAGGAGAGAGTTTTCTAAAATATTTTGTTTTGAAGGGACTCTTATTTTGAAAGTCTGTGTGTCTCTCTATCTATGTCTGTGTATGTGTCTGCGACAGAGAAGGATAAAATGGCCGACATTAAAAATGTAGCCCTGATAGTCATTGATATTATAAAGACAGTGAAAACAGCCCCTCCCCCCTCTGCTCCCTGTCTGTGTCTGTGAGAGGGGCCAGGTGGAGCCCACCAATCAGAGCAGAGCAATCAACCGCAGCTGCTGTGTGAGATTAAACAGTGCTGAGAGAGAGAAAAACGTCTGAAAGCCACCCCTCGAACAGAAAGGACTCCTGACCAAACCGTTGCTCCAATCTCTGAACCGACTTTACTGTGAGCATGCTGAGCCCTTCCCGAACGTCTAGAGACCTGTTTTGTGTGATTACCAGGAAGAAATGTCCCCTTTACAGCGATTCAAAGAAATGTTACTTCTGCTTTCCTCCAGAAATTTTCCCGCTTTTTTAACATGGCAGTCTATGGGGCTGTGGATGGGTGTTGCTGCCGCATCTTTGCGTGTGACGCCAAAACTATAAAGGTGACAGCTTCAGCAGTGTTATCACTGCGACCACCACAAATTTTCCTACGTTTCTATGTATAAATTATTTCTGTAGAGTGAAATTTGCGGCCTCAAGCGCAGTTTACAAATTTTTTTTTTCGAGGAATTTCTTTCTCCCTCTGCCCTCTAGCGATGATGTCACCAACTGTAGCTCGCGAACATTCTACCAATACACACCCATTCATTTTTTGGCGTGGTTTTTGGCGATTTTTAGGCAAACCGTTTGCCGAAACCCTTAGAAAAGTCATAGCCCGCGTCGCCCGGCCGAGCCGGTCGATTTGACACCTTTTTGTGTATGTGTGACAAAAACTGTGGGACGAGTAGCGCGTCAAAAAAAAGGGCGTAAGAATAATAATAATAATAAGCGCGGGGAATAACATATAGTGTGCTCTTTCAGGCACACTCAACTAGAAAAATTTCTAAAGAAATTTTGAGTGTGCCTGACTCTGGCCCCGTCGAGCCCTACATTAAATAGCTGTCAGCGTGTGTATGCGCGTGTGTGTGTGTTTTGTCTGTTAATTAGAGGGTTTTCCAAAGTCTTTTATTTTGAAGGGACTCTTATTTTGAAAGAATTTTGTCTAGTGTGTGTGTCTGTGTGTCTGTGTGTGTCTCCCTCTATCCATCTATCTGTCTGTGTTTATCTCTGTGAGAGAGAAGGATAAAATGGCCGACATTCAAACTGTATCATTGACAGTCATTGTTATTATACAGAGAGTTCAATCAAGTTAATCACAGTCAGGCTTGTGGGGGGCAGTTAAGGAGAAAGTTTTACAGTCTTTCATTTTGAAGGAACTCTTATTTTGAAAGTCTTGTTGTGTGTGTGTGTATGTTTGTGTGTGTGTGCGTGTGTGTTTTGCCTGTTGAGGAGAGAGTTTTCTGAAATATTTTATTTTGAAGGGACTCTTATTTTGAAAGTCTGTGTGTCTTTCTATCTATGTCTGTGTATGTGTCTGCGACAGAGAAGGACAAAATGGCCGACATTAAAAATGTAGCCCTGATAGTCATTGATATTATAAAGACAGTGAAAACAGCCCCTCCCCCCTCTGCTCCCTGTCTGTGTCTGTGAGAGGGGCCAGGTGGAGCCCAACAATCAGAGCAGAGCAATCAACCGCAGCTGCTGTGTGAGATTAAACAGTGCTGAGAGAGAGAAAAACGTCTGAAAGCCACCCCTCGAACAGAAAGGACTCCTGACCAAACCGTTGCTCCAATCTCTGAACCGACTTTACTGTGAGCATGCTGAGCCCTTCCCGAACGTCTAGAGACCTGTTTTATGTGATTGTCAGGAAGAAATGTCCCCTTTAGAGCGATTCAAAGAAATGTTACTTCTGCTTTCCTCCAGAAAATTTCCCGCTTTTTTAACATGGCAGTCTATGGGGCTGTGGATGGGTGTTGCTGCCGCATCTTTGCGTGTGACGCCAAAACTATAAAGCTGACAGCTTCAGCAGTGTTATCACTGCGACCACCACAAATTTTCCTACGTTTCTATGTATAAATTATTTCTGTAGAGTGAAATTTGCGGCCTCAAGCGCAGTTTACAAATTTTTTTTTGAGGAATTTCTTTCTCCCTCTGCCCTCTAGCGATGATGTCACCAACTGTAGCTCGCGAACATTCTACCAATACACACCCATTCATTTTTTTGGCGTGGTTTTTGGCGATTTTTGGCAAAACCGTTTGCCGAAACGCTTAGAAAAGTCATAGCACACCATTCCCGATCAAGCCGCACGTTTTGATACCACTTTTGTGTATGTGCGACCAAAACTGCGGGACAAGAAGCGAACCGAAAAATGACACGGAAGAAACGGAAGAATAATAATAAGCCCGAGGAATAGTATATAGTGTGCTCTTTCAGGCACACTCAACTAGAAAAATTTCTAAAGAAATTTTGAGTGTGCCTGACTCTGGCCCCGTCGAGCCCTACATTAAATAGCTGTCAGCGTGTGCATGCGCGTGTGTGTGTGTTTTGTCTGTTAATTAGAGGGTTTTCCAAAGTCTTTTATTTTGAAGGGACTCTTATTTTGAAAGAATTTTGTGTAGTGTGTGTGTCTGTGTGTCTGTGTGTGTCTGTCTGTCTGTCTGTGTCTCCCTCTATCCATCTATCTGTCTGTGTTTATCTCTGTGAGAGAGAAGGATAAAATGGCCGACATTCAAACTGTATTATTGACAGTCATTGTTATTATACAGAGAGTTAAATCAAGTTAATCACAGTCAGGCTTGTGGGGGGCAGTTAAGGAGAAAGTTTTACAGTCTTTTATTTTGAAGGAACTCTTATTTTGAAAGTCTTGTTTGTGTGTGTGTGTGTGTGTGTGTGTGAATGTTTGTGTGTGTGTGCGTGTGTGTTTTGCCTGTTAAGGAGAGAGTTTTCTAAAATATTTTGTTTTGAAGGGACTCTTATTTTGAAAGTCTGTGTGTCTCTCTATCTATGTCTGTGTATGTGTCTGCGACAGAGAAGGATAAAATGGCCGACATTAAAAATGGAGCCCTGATAGTCATTGATATTATAAAGACAGTGAAAACAGCCCCTCCCCCCTCTGCTCCCTGTCTGTGTCTGTGAGAGGGGCCAGGTGGAGCCCACCAATCAGAGCAGAGCAATCAACCGCAGCTGCTGTGTGAGATTAAACAGTGCTGAGAGAGAGAAAAACGTCTGAAAGCCACCCCTCGAACAGAAAGGACTCCTGACCAAACCGTTGCTCCAATCTCTGAACCGACTTTACTGTGAGCATGCTGAGCCCTTCCCGAACGTCTAGAGACCTGTTTTGTGTGATTACCAGGAAGAAATGTCCCCTTTAAAGCGATTCAAAGAAATGTTACTTCTGCTTTCCTCGAGAAAATTTCCCGCTTTTTTAACATGGCAGTCTATGGGGCTGTGGATGGGTGTTGCTGCCGCATCTTTGCGTGTGACGCCAAAACTATAAAGCTGACAGCTTCAGCAGTGTTATCACTGCGACCACCACAAATTTTCCTAAGTTTCTATGTATAAATTATTTCTGTAGAGTGAAATTTGCGGCCTCAAGCGCAGTTTACAAATTTTTTTTTCGAGGAATTTCTTTCTCCCTCTGCCCTCTAGCGATGATGTCACCAACTGTAGCTCGCGAACATTCTACCAATACACACCCATTCATTTTTTGGCGTGGTTTTTGGCGATTTTTGGCAAAACCGTTCAGTGAAACCCTTAGAAAAGTCATAGCATACCGATCCCGGCCGAGCCGGTCGATTTGACACCTTTTTTGTGTATGTGCGACCAAAACTCTGGGAGGAGTAGTCGACCGAAAAACGTACGGAAGAATAATAATAATAACTAGAAAACTGCATTTCCTGCGGAAAGTGCGGTGTGGGTGCCCTCTGCCGCCCGTTGCTGCCCGTTGCTGCCCGTTGCTGCATGTCATTTCCCCGTCTCTCTCTCCCCACATTTCTGTCACTCTTCAGCTGTCTCTATACTATAAAGCTTGAAAAGGCCATAAAAGATATATCTTAAAATTGTGAAATTAGCTGAAAAAAGTAGAATGGTATAACAAAGTGTAAAATTAGCTGAAAAAGTACAATAATATAACAAAGTGTGAAATTAGCTGAAAAAAATTAGAATGGTATAAGAAAGTGTGAAATTAGCTGAAAAAGTACAATAATATAACAAAGTGTGAAATTAGCTGAAAAAAATTAGAATGGTATAAGAAAGTGTGAAATTAGCTGAAAAAAGTAGAATAGTATAAGAAAGTGTGAAATTAGATGAAAAAAGTAGAATAGCATAAGGAAGTGTGAAATTAGCTGAAAAAAGTACAATAGTATAAGAAAGTGTGAAATTAGCTGAAAAAAGTAGAATAGTATAAGAAAGTGTGAAATTAGCTGAAAAAAGTACAATAGTATAAGAAAGTGTGAAATTAGCTGAAAAAAGTAGAATAGCATAAGGAAGTGTGAAATTAGCTGAAAAAAGTACAATAGTATAAGAAAGTGTGAAATTAGCTGAAAAAAGTAGACTGGTATAACAAAGTAGCTGAAAAAGTAGAATGGTATAAGGATGTATAGTATAAATATTTGTTGAAGGTTTGTAGAAAGATTTGAAGTTTGTACAATTTATTTAAATGGGATAAAATTGTAGAAAAAGTTGAATATGTAAAATATGAATAGTAGAAATTACTAAAATAATTGTAGTAATGTCCTAAATGAGCTGAATCTAGTGATATAATTTTTATTTCTGTAGTACAAAATCTGTGTCCGTTAAGGAGAGAGTTTTACAAAGTCTTTTATTTTGAAGGGACTCTTATTTTGAAGGGACTCTTATTTTGAAAGCCTTTGATCTGTCTGTCTGTCTGTCTGTCAAAGAGAGTTTTTCAAAGTCTTTTATTTTGAAGGGACTCTTATTTTGAAAGCCTTTTGTCTTGTCTGTGTGTGTGTGTGTGTGTGTGTCTGCGAGAGAGAAGGATAAAATGGCCGACATTAAAAATGTAGCCTTGATAGTCATTGATTAAGATAGCCCCTCCCCCCTCTCCTCCTTCAGACAGGCTTGAGGTTGCCAAGCAACCAGGGCCAACTGCCCTAATCAGCAGAGCAGTTAGGTGCACCTGTTAGAATGTCAGTTGGCAATGCCCAGAGAGACACACAGAGAAAATCTTCAAATGAACTCCCTCGAAGAGGTGGCAAAAAATGCCATAAGGTGTGCCACAAACCAAAATCCGAAAGTACCATCAGTAAGCTCGTCTCGTGGACCATGTCTGGGCAGATTTTCAGGCGAAAATTGGATAAACTTTGGCCTTCGTGGTGATACAAAGAACAGGTGCTCCCTGCTCCTTTTGGAAATTTCTCCTCTCCCGTTAACATGGGAGGAGATGGGGCCGTGGATCGGTGTTGCTGCCGCATCTTTGTGTCTCACGCCAAAACTATAAAGCCGACAGCTTCAGCAGTGTTATCACTGCGACCACCACAAATTTTCATACATTTCTAGCTATAAAATTATTTCTGTAGAGAGACATTTGTGGCCTCAATCGCAGTTTACAATTTTTTTTTTTGACGAATTTCTCTCTCTCTCTGCCCTCTAGCGATGACATCACCCACTCTAGGTCTGGGACATTCTACCAATACACACCCATTATAAACGCAGAATTTGAGTAAAAACCTGCTCAACTTTGAGCCTTGATAGTTTAAAAACGGTAAAAGATTTTAAAAAGAGTTAAATACGAGTTTAATAGTTTAAGATCTTGTGTACAATTTGAAATTTGAATGAAGTCTGTAGTAGTAGTAGAAGTAGTTTAAAAGGTAGAATGTTTGTGGAAGGTTTGTAGAAAGATTTGAAGTTAGTACAATGCATTTCAAATGGTACAAAAAATTGTAGAAAAAGTTGAATAATTTGAAAATTATTAATAGTAGAAATGTGAAAAGTAATAGCCATCATGTCCTAAAAGAGCTGAATCTAGTGATATAAGTTTTATTTTTGTAGGACAAAATTTGTAGGAGTAGTTATGCGGCGAAAAACGTACGGAAGAAAAATAATAATAAAGATTTGAAGAACAATAGTGTGGTCGCCCTCTGGGCACCCACACCAACTAGAAAAATTTCTAAAGAAATTTTGAGTGTGCCTGACTCTGGCCCCGTCGAGCCCTACATTAAATAGCTGTCAGCGTGTGCATGCGCGTGTGTGTGTGTTTTGTCTGTTAATTAGAGGGTTTTCCAAAGTCTTTTATTTTGAAGGGACTCTTATTTTGAAAGAATTTTGTGTAGTGTGTGTGTCTGTGTGTCTGTGTGTGTCTGTCTGTCTGTCTGTGCCTCCCTCTATCCATCTATCTGTCTGTGTTTATCTCTGTGAGAGAGAAGGATAAAATGGCCGACATTCAAACTGTATTATTGACAGTCATTGTTATTATACAGAGAGTTAAATCAAGTTAATCACAGTCAGGCTTGTGGGGGGCAGTTAAGGAGAAAGTTTTACAGTCTTTTATTTTGAAGGAACTCTTATTTTGAAAGTCTTGTTGTGTGTGTGTGTGTGTGTGTGTGTGAATGTTTGTGTGTGTGTGCGTGTGTGATTTGCCTGTTAAGGAGAGAGTTTTCTAAAATATTTTGTTTTGAAGGGACTCTTATTTTGAAAGTCTGTGTGTCTCTCTATCTATGTCTGTGTATGTGTCTGCGACAGAGAAGGATAAAATGGCCGACATTAAAAATGTAGCCCTGATAGTCATTGATATTATAAAGACAGTGAAAACAGCCCCTCCCCCCTCTGCTCCCTGTCTGTGTCTGTGAGAGGGGCCAGGTGGAGCCCACCAATCAGAGCAGAGCAATCAACCGCAGCTGCTGTGTGAGATTAAACAGTGCTGAGAGAGAGAAAAACGTCTGAAAGCCACCCCTCGAACAGAAAGGACTCCTGACCAAACCGTTGCTCCAATCTCTGAACCGACTTTACTGTGAGCATGCTGAGCCCTTCCCGAACGTCTAGAGACCTGTTTTGTGTGATTACCAGGAAGAAATGTCCCCTTTAAAGCGATTCAA
Source organism: Argyrosomus regius (assembly GCA_946959425.1). Classification (NCBI taxonomy): domain Eukaryota; kingdom Metazoa; phylum Chordata; class Actinopteri; family Sciaenidae; genus Argyrosomus; species Argyrosomus regius. Next base: position 41,500 of record CAMPSB010000149.1, read on the forward strand.
AGAAATGTTACTTCTGCTTTCCTCGAGAAAATTTCCCGCTTTTTTAACATGGCAGTCTATGGGGCTGTGGATGGGTGTTGCTGCCGCATCTTTGCGTGTGACGCCAAAACTATAAAGCTGACAGCTTCAGCAGTGTTATCACTGCGACCACCACAAATTTTCCTACGTTTCTATGTATAAATTATTTCTGTAGAGTGAAATTTGCGGCCTCAAGCGCAGTTTACAAATTTTTTTTTTCGAGGAATTTCTTTCTCCCTCTGCCCTCTAGCGATGATGTCACCAACTGTAGCTCGCGAACATTCTACCAATACACACCCATTCATTTTTTGGCGTGGTTTTTGGCGATTTTTGGCAAAACCGTTCAGTGAAACCCTTAGAAAAGTCATAGCATACCGATCCCGGCCGAGCCGGTCGATTTGACACCTTTTTTGTGTATGTGCGACCAAAACTCTGGGAGGAGTAGTCGACCGAAAAACGTACGGAAGAATAATAATAATAATAAGAATAACTAGAAAAATTTCTAAAGAAATTTTGAGTGTGCCTGACTCTGGCCCCGTCGAGCCCTACATTAAATAGCTGTCAGCGTGTGTATGCGCGTGTGTGTGTGTTTTGTCTGTTAATTTAGAGAGTTTTCCAAAGTCTTTTATTTTGAAGGGACTCTTCTTTTGAAAGAATTTTGTCTAGTGTGTGTGTCTGTGTGTCTGTGTCTGTCTGTCTGTCTGTCTGTGTCTCCCTCTATCCATCTATCTGTCTGTGTTTATCTCTGAGAGAGAAGGATAAAATGGCCGACATTCAAACTGTATTATTGACAGTCATTGTTATTCAATAGTAGTTGTAGTTCAATCAAGTTAATCACAGTCAGGCTTGTGGGGGGGCAGTTAAGGAGAAAGTTTTACAGTCTTTTATTTTGAAGAAACTCTTATTTTGAAAGTCTTGTTGTGTGTGTGTGTGTGTGTGTTTTGCCTGTTGAGGAGAGAGTTTTCTAAAATATTTTGTTTTGAAGGGACTCTTATTTTGAAAGTCTGTGTGTCTCTCTATCTATGTCTGTGTATGTGTCTGCGACAGAGAAGGATAAAATGGCCGACATTAAAAATGTAGCCCTGATAGTCATTGATATTATAAAGACAGTGAAAACAGCCCCTCCCCCCTCTGCTCCCTGTCTGTGTCTGTGAGAGGGGCCAGGTGGAGCCCACCAATCAGAGCAGAGCAATCAACCGCAGCTGCTGTATGAGATTAAACAGTGCTGAGAGAGAGAAAAACGTCTGAAAGCCACCCCTCGAACAGAAAGGACTCCTGACCAAACCGTTGCTCCAATCTCTGAACCGACTTTACTGTGAGCATGCTGAGCCCTTCCCGAACGTCTAGAGACCTGTTTTGTGTGATTGTCAGGAAGAAATGTCCCCTTTAGAGCGATTCAAAGAAATGTCACTTCTGCTTTCCTCCAGAAAATTTCCCGCTTTTTTAACATGGCAGTCTATGGGGCTGTGGATGGGTGTTGCTGCCGCATCTTTGCGTGTGACGCCAAAACTATAAAGCTGACAGCTTCAGCAGTGTTATCACTGCGACCACCACAAATTTTCCTACGTTTCTATGTATAAATTATTTCTGTAGAGTGAAATTTGCGGCCTCAAGCGCAGTTTACAAATTTTTTTTTCGAGGAATTTCTTTCTCCCTCTGCCCTCTAGCGATGATGTCACCAACTGTAGCTCGCGAACATTCTACCAATACACACCCATTCATTTTTTGGCGTGGTTTTTGGCGATTTTTGGCAAAACCGTTCAGTGAAACCCTTAGAAAAGTCATAGCATACCGATCCCGGCCGAGCCAGTCGATTTGACACCTTTTTTGTGTATGTGCGACCAAAACTCTGGGAGGAGTAGTCGACCGAAAAACGTACGGAAGAATAATAATAATAACTAGAAAAATTTCTAAAGAAATTTTGAGTGTGCCTGACTCTGGCCCCGTCGAGCCCTACATTAAATAGCTGTCAGCGTGTGTATGCGCGTGTGTGTGTGTTTTGTCTGTTAATTAGAGAGTTTTCCAAAGTCTTTTATTTTGAAGGGACTCTTATTTTGAAAGAATTTTGTCTAGTGTGTGTGTCTGTGTGTCTGTGTCTGTCTGTCTGTCTGTCTGTGTCTCCCTCTATCCATCTATCTGTCTGTGTTTATCTCTGAGAGAGAAGGATAAAATGGCCGACATTCAAACTGTATTATTGACAGTCATTGTTATTATACAGAGAGTTCAATCAAGTTAATCACAGTCAGGCTTGTGGGGGGCAGTTAAGGAGAAAGTTTTACAGTCTTTTATTTTGAAGGAACTCTTATTTTGAAAGTCTTGTTGTGTGTGTGTGTGTGTGTGTGTGTGTGTGTATGTTTGTGTGTGTGTGTGCGTGCGTGTTTTGCCTGTTGAGGAGAGAGTTTTCTAAAATATTTTGTTTTGAAGGGACTCTTATTTTGAAAGTCTGTGTGTCTCTCTATCTATGTCTGTGTATGTGTCTGCGACAGAGAAGGATAAAATGGCCGACATTAAAAATGTAGCCCTGATAGTCATTGATATTATAAAGACAGTGAAAACAGCCCCTCCCCCCTCTGCTCCCTGTCTGTGTCTGTGAGAGGGGCCAGGTGGAGCCCACCAATCAGAGCAGAGCAATCAACCGCAGCTGCTGTGTGAGATTAAACAGTGCTGAGAGAGAAAAACGTCTGAAAGCCACCCCTCGAACAGAAAGGACTCCTGACCAAACCGTTGCTCCAATCTCTGAACCGACTTTACTGTGAGCATGCTGAGCCCTTCCCGAACGTCTAGAGACCTGTTTTGTGTGATTACCAGGAAGAAATGTCCCCTTTACAGCGATTCAAAGAAATGTTACTTCTGCTTTCCTCCAGAAATTTTCCCGCTTTTTTAACATGGCAGTCTATGGGGCTGTGGATGGGTGTTGCTGCCGCATCTTTGCGTGTGACGCCAAAACTATAAAGGTGACAGCTTCAGCAGTGTTATCACTGCGACCACCACAAATTTTCCTACGTTTCTATGTATAAATTATTTCTGTAGAGTGAAATTTGCGGCCTCAAGCGCAGTTTACAAATTTTTTTTTTCGAGGAATTTCTTTCTCCCTCTGCCCTCTAGCGATGATGTCACCAACTGTAGCTCGCGAACATTCTACCAATACACACCCATTCATTTTTTGGCGTGGTTTTTGGCGATTTTTAGGCAAACCGTTTGCCGAAACCCTTAGAAAAGTCATAGCCCGCGTCGCCCGGCCGAGCCGGTCGATTTGACACCTTTTTGTGTATGTGTGACAAAAACTGTGGGACGAGTAGCGCGTCAAAAAAAGGGCGTAAGAATAATAATAATAATAAGCGCGGGGAATAACATATAGTGTGCTCTTTCAGGCACACTCAATAAGAATAATAAGTATGGGGAATAGTATATAGTGTGCTCTTTCAGGCACACTCAACTAGAAAACTGCATTTCCTGCGGAAAGTGCGGTGTGGGTGCCCTCTGCCGCCCGTTGCTGCCCGTTGCTGCCCGTTGCTGCATGTCATTTCCCCGTCTCTCTCTCCCCACATTTCTGTCACTCTTCAGCTGTCTCTATAAAATAAAGCTTGAAAAGGCCATAAAAGATATATCTTAAAATTGTGAAATTAGCTGAAAAAAGTAGAATGGTATAACAAAGTGTAAAATTAGCTGAAAAAAGTACAATAATATAATAAAGTGTGAAATTAGCTGAAAAAAGTAGAATGGTATAACAAAGTGTAAAATTAGCTGAAAAAGTACAATAATATAACAAAGTGTGAAATTAGCTGAAAAAAATTAGAATGGTATAAGAAAGTGTGAAATTAGCTGAAAAAAGTAGAATAGTATAAGAAAGTGTGAAATTAGATGAAAAAAGTAGAATGGCATAACGAAGTGTGAAATTAGCTGAAAAAAGTAGAATAGTATAAGAAAGTGTGAAATTAGCTGAAAAAAGTAGAATGGCATAAGGAAGTGTGAAATTAGCTGAAAAAAGTAGAATGGCTTAAGGAAGTGTGAAATTAGCTGAAAAAAGTAGAATAGTATAAGAAAGTGTGAAATTAGCTGAAAAAAGTACAATAGTATAAGAAAGTGTGAAATTAGCTGAAAAAAGTAGAATAGCATAAGGAAGTGTGAAATTAGCTGAAAAAAGTACAATAGTATAAGAAAGTGTGAAATTAGCTGAAAAAAGTAGACTGGTATAACAAAGTAGCTGAAAAAGTAGAATGGTATAAGGATGTATAGTATAAATATTTGTTGAAGGTTTGTAGAAAGATTTGAAGTTTGTACAATTTATTTAAATGGGATAAAATTGTAGAAAAAGTTGAATATGTAAAATATGAATAGTAGAAATTACTAAAATAATTGTAGTAATGTCCTAAATGAGCTGAATCTAGTGATATAATTTTTATTTCTGTAGTACAAAATCTGTGTCCGTTAAGGAGAGAGTTTTACAAAGTCTTTTATTTTGAAGGGACTCTTATTTTGAAGGGACTCTTATTTTGAAAGCCTTTGATCTGTCTGTCTGTCTGTCTGTCAAAGAGAGTTTTTCAAAGTCTTTTATTTTGAAGGGACTCTTATTTTGAAAGCCTTTTGTCTTGTCTGTGTGTGTGTGTGTGTGTGTGTGTGTGTGTCTGCGAGAGAGAAGGATAAAATGGCCGACATTAAAAATGTAGCCTTGATAGTCATTGATTAAGATAGCCCCTCCCCCCCTCTCCTCCTTCAGACAGGCTTGAGGTTGCCAAGCAACCAGGGCCAACTGCCCTAATCAGCAGAGCAGTTAGGTGCACCTGTTAGAATGTCAGTTGGCAATGCCCAGAGAGACACACAGAGAAAATCTTCAAATGAACTCCCTCGAAGAGGTGGCAAAAAATGCCATAAGGTGTGCCACAAACCAAAATCCGAAAGTACCATCAGTAAGCTCGTCTCGTGGACCATGTCTGGGCAGATTTTCAGGCGAAAATTGGATAAACTTTGGCCTTCGTGGTGATACAAAGAACAGGTGCTCCCTGCTCCTTTTGGAAATTTCTCCTCTCCCGTTAACATGGGAGGAGATGGGGCCGTGGATCGGTGTTGCTGCCGCATCTTTGTGTCTCACGCCAAAACTATAAAGCCGACAGCTTCAGCAGTGTTATCACTGCGACCACCACAAATTTTCATACATTTCTAGCTATAAAATTATTTCTGTAGAGAGACATTTGTGGCCTCAATCGCAGTTTACAATTTTTTTTTTTTGACGAATTTCTCTCTCTCTCTGCCCTCTAGCGATGACATCACCCACTCTAGGTCTGGGACATTCTACCAATACACACCCATTATAAACGCAGAATTTGAGTAAAAACCTGCTCAACTTTGAGCCTTGATAGTTTAAAAACGGTAAAAGATTTTAAAAAGAGTTAAATACGAGTTTAATAGTTTAAGATCTTGTGTACAATTTGAAATTTGAATGAAGTCTGTAGTAGTAGTAGAAGTAGTTTAAAAGGTAGAATGTTTGTGGAAGGTTTGTAGAAAGATTTGAAGTTAGTACAATGCATTTCAAATGGTACAAAAAATTGTAGAAAAAGTTGAATAATTTGAAAATTATTAATAGTAGAAATGTGAAAAGTAATAGCCATCATGTCCTAAATGAGCTGAATCTAGTGATATAAGTTTTATTTTTGTAGGACAAAATTTGTAGGAGTAGTTATGCGGCGAAAAAACGTACGGAAGAAAAATAATAATAAAGATTTGAAGAACAATAGTGTGGTCGCCCTCTGGGCACCCACACCAATAAGTATGGGGAATAGTATATAGTGTGCTCTTTCAGGCACACTCAACTAGAAAAATTTCTAAAGAAATTTTGAGTGTGCCTGACTCTGGCCCCGTCGCCCCCATACATTATTATTGACACTGCTCAGCAAATTCAGTATTAATACAACAAGCTGTGTGAGTGAAAACAGCCCCTCCCCCCCTCTGCTCCCTCAGGCAGGAGGTTGCCAAGCAACCAGGGCCAACTGCCGGGCCCTAATCAGCAGAGCAGTTAGGTGCACCTGTTAGAATGTCAGTTGGAAATGCCCAGAGAGAGAGACAAAATGCTGAAAGTCACCCCTCGAACAGAAAGGACTCCTGACCAAACCATTTGGCCTATCATTGAACCGACTTCATTTTGAGCATCGTCAGCCCTTCCTGAACGTCTACATTACTGTTTTGTGTGATAACATGAAGAATTGTGCCCTCTACGAGCGATTCAAAGAAAGGTTACTTCTGCTCTCCTCCAGAAATTTTCCCGCTTTTTTAACATGGCAGTCTATGGGGCTGTGGATGGGTGTTGCTGCCGCATCTTTGCGCGTGACGCCAAAACTATAAAGCTGACAGCTTCAGCAGTGTTATCACTGCGACTACCACAAATTTTCCTACGTTTCTAGTGAAAAAATTAATTCTGTGGAATGACATTTGTGTCCTCAATCGCACTTTACAAATTTATTTTTCGATGAATTTCTCTCTCCCTCTGCCCTCTAGCGATGATGTCACCAACTGTAGCTCGCAAACATTCTACCAATACACACCCATTCATTTTTTGGTGTGGTTTTTGGCGATTTTTGGCAAAACCGTTTGCCGAAACCCTTAGAAAAGTCATAGCACACCATTCCCGATCGAGCCGCACGTTTTGATACCACTTTTGTTTATGTGCGACCAAAACTCTGGGAGGAGAAGCGAACCGAAAAAACATACGGAAGAAATTTAAGAATAATAACTAGAAAAATTTCTAAAGAAATTTTGAGTGTGCCTGACTCTGGCCCCGTCGCCCCCATACATTATTATTGACACTGCTCAGCAAATTCAGTATTAATACAACAAGCTGTGTGAGTGAAAACAGCCCCTCCCCCTCTGCTCCCTCAGGCAGGAGGTTGCCAAGCAACCAGGGCCAACTGCCGGGCCCTAATCAGCAGAGCAGTTAGGTGCACCTGTTAGAATGTCAGTTGGAAATGCCCAGAGAGAGAGAGAGAAAATGCTGAAAGTCACCCCTCGAACAGAAAGGACTCCTGACCAAACCATTTGGCCTATCATTGAACCGACTTCATTTTGAGCATCGTCAGCCCTTCCTGAACGCCTACATTACTGTTTTGTGTGATAACATGAAGAATTGTGCCCTCTACGAGCGATTCAAAGAAAGGTTACTTCTGCTCTCCTCCAGAAATTTTCCTGCTTTTTTAACATGGCAGTCTATGGGGCTGTGGATGGGTGTTGCTGCCGCATCTTTGCGCGTGACGCCAAAACTATAAAGCTGACAGCTTCAGCAGTGTTATCACTGCGACTACCACAAATTTTCCTACGTTTCTAGTGAAAAAATTAATTCTGTGGAATGACATTTGTGTCCTCAATCGCACTTTACAAATTTATTTTTCGACGAATTTCTCTCTCCCTCTGCCCTCTAGCGATGATGTCACCAACTGTAGCTCGCAAACATTCTACCAATACACACCCATTCATTTTTTGGTGTGGTTTTTGGCGATTTTTGGCAAAACCGTTTGCCGAAACCCTTAGAAAAGTCATAGCACACCATTCCCGATCGAGCCGCACGTTTTGATACCACTTTTGTTTATGTGCGACCAAAACTCTGGGAGGAGAAGCGAACCGAAAAAACATACGGAAGAAATATAAGAATAATAATAAAATTAAGTATGGGGAATAGTATATAGTGTGCTCTTTCAGGCACACTCAATAAAATTAAGTATGGGGAATAGTATATAGTGTGCTCTTTCAGGCACACTCAATAATAATAAAATTAAGTATGGGGAATAGTATATAGTGTGCTCTTTCAGGCACACTCAATAATAAGTATGGTGGATAGTATATAGTGTGCTCTTTCAGGCACACTCAATAATAAGTATGGTGGATAGTATATAGTGTGCTCTTTCAGGCACACTCAACTAGAAAACTGCATTTCCTGCGGAAAGTGCGGTGTGGGTGCCCTCTGCCGCCCGTTGCTGCCCGTTGCTGCCCGTTGCTGCATGTCATTTCCCCGTCTCTCTCTCCCCACATTTCTGTCACTCTTCAGCTGTCTCTATACTATAAAGCTTGAAAAGGCCATAAAAGATATATCTTAAAATTGTGAAATTAGCTGAAAAAAGTAGAATGGTATAACAAAGTGTAAAATTAGCTGAAAAAAGTACAATAATATAATAAAGTGTGAAATTAGCTGAAAAAAAGTAGAATGGTATAAGAAAGTGTGAAATTAGCTGAAAAAAGTAGAATAGTATAAGAAAGTGTGAAATTAGCTGAAAAAAGTAGAATAGCATAAGGAAGTGTGAAATTAGCTGAAAAAAGTACAATAGCATAAGAAAGTGTGAAATTAGCTGAAAAAAGTAGAATAGCATAAGGAAGTGTGAAATTAGCTGAAAAAAGTACAATAGTATAAGAAAGTGTGAAATTAGCTGAAAAAAGTAGAATGGTATAAGAAAGTGTGAAATTAGCTGAAAAAAGTAGAATGGTATAAGAAAGTGTAAAATTAGCTGAAAAAAGTAGACTGGTATAACAAAGTAGCTGAAAAAGTAGAATGGTATAAGGATGTATAGTATAAATATTTGTTGAAGGTTTGTAGAAAGATTTGAAGTTTGTACAATTTATTTAAATGGGATAAAATTGTAGAAAAAGTTGAATATGTAAAATATGAATAGTAGAAATTACTAAAATAATTGTAGTAATGTCCTAAATGAGCTGAATCTAGTGATATAATTTTTATTTCTGTAGTACAAAATCTGTGTCCGTTAAGGAGAGAGTTTTACAAAGTCTTTTATTTTGAAGGGACTCTTATTTTGAAGGGACTCTTATTTTGAAAGCCTTTGATCTGTCTGTCTGTCTGTCTGTCAAAGAGAGTTTTTCAAAGTCTTTTATTTTGAAGGGACTCTTATTTTGAAAGCCTTTTGTCTTGTCTGTGTGTGTGTGTGTGTGTGTGTGTGTGTGTGTGTCTGCGAGAGAGAAGGATAAAATGGCCGACATTAAAAATGTAGCCTTGATAGTCATTGATTAAGATAGCCCCTCCCCCCCTCTCCTCCTTCAGACAGGCTTGAGGTTGCCAAGCAACCAGGGCCAACTGCCCTAATCAGCAGAGCAGTTAGGTGCACCTGTTAGAATGTCAGTTGGCAATGCCCAGAGAGACACACAGAGAAAATCTTCAAATGAACTCCCTCGAAGAGGTGGCAAAAAATGCCATAAGGTGTGCCACAAACCAAAATCCGAAAGTACCATCAGTAAGCTCGTCTCGTGGACCATGTCTGGGCAGATTTTCAGGCGAAAATTGGATAAAATTTGGCCTTCGTGGTGATACAAAGAACAGGTGCTCCCTGCTCCTTTTGGAAATTTCTCCTCTCCCGTTAACATGGGAGGAGATGGGGCCGTGGATCGGTGTTGCTGCCGCATCTTTGTGTCTCACGCCAAAACTATAAAGCCGACAGCTTCAGCAGTGTTATCACTGCGACCACCACAAATTTTCCTACATTTCTAGCTATAAAATTATTTCTGTAGAGAGACATTTGTGGCCTCAATCGCAGTTTACAATTTTTTTTTTTGACGAATTTCTCTCTCTCTCTGCCCTCTAGCGATGACATCACCCACTCTAGGTCTGGGACATTCTACCAATACACACCCATTATAAATGCAGAATTTGAGTAAAAACCTGCTCAACTTTGAGCCTTGATAGTTTAAAAACGGTTTAAAAAAGTTTAAAAAGATTTTTAAAAGAGTTAAATACGAGTTTAATAGTTTAAGATCTTGTGTACAATTTGTAATTTGAATGAAGTCTGTAGTAGTAGTAGAAGTAGTTTAAAATGTAGAATGTTTGTAGAAGGTTTGTAGAAAGATTTGAAGTTAGTACAATGCATTTCAAATGGTACAAAAAATTGTAGAAAAAGTTAAATAATTTGAAAATTATTAATAGTAGAAATGTGAAAAGTAATAGCCATCATGTCCTAAATGAGCTGAATCTAGTGATATAAGTTTTATTTTTGTAGGACAAAATTTGTAGGAGTAGTTATGCGGCGAAAAACGTACGGAAGAAAAATAATAAAGATTTGAAGAACAATAGTGTGGTCGCCCTCTGGGCACCCACACCAATAAGCGCGGGGAATAACATATAGTGTGCTCTTTCAGGCACACTCAATAAGCCCGAGGAATAGTATATAGTGTGCTCTTTCAGGCACACTCAATTAAGTATGGGGAATAGTATATAGTGTGCTCTTTCAGGCACACTCAATAAGCCCGAGCAATAGTATATAGTGTGCTCTTTCAGGCACACTCAATAAGAATAATAAGTATGGGGAATAGTATATAGTGTGCTCTTTCAGGCACACTCAATAATAATAATAATAATAAAGATTTGAAGAACAATAGTGTGGTCGCCCTCTGGGCACCCACACCAATAATAATAATAATAATAAAGATTTGAAGAACAATAGTGTGGTCGCCCTCTGGGCACCCACACCAATAAGTATGGTGGATAGTATATAGTGTGCTCTTTCAGGCACACTCAATAATAAAGATTTGAATAACAATAGTGTGGTCGCCCTCTGGGCACCCACACCAATAAGCCCGGTGGATAGTATATAGTGTGCTCTTTCAGGCACACTCAATAATAATAAGAATAATAAGTATGGTGGATAGTATATAGTGTGCTCTTTCAGGCACACTCAATTACACAGGAGTCAGAACAGTCACGGAATTCAAACTGCGCGGCGGTTCTGCACGGCGGTGCAGTTTGTTTGTTTTTTCTTCCGCGGGGATTAATTTGTGATGGAACAACGCAACTAAAGAACACGTAAGTAAAATTATCGTTTTGAGAGATGTCTGCATGTCTAAAGAATTAGTTCCAGTGTGATAGTAAACAAAGCTTTCTTGAAGGTTTGTACTAACGTTATGTTATGTTTACATAGGTCTGCTATGTATGTCAGGTTAAATTTAACGCGTCTTTTCTGCAGTTTGTGTCGCCCTTGCTTAAAAGGTGAAAGTTAGTTTTTTTTAAACTTTATAAAATGTGGTAATTTTGCTAAATGTTAACCAGGGAGTTGTCTTTTGTCACATTGTGTATGTAGTGTTGAACATTAGCTTGCTAACCTTGAAGTATGTCGAGGTTGGGTGCAAGCAGACATTTTGAAGGTATGGAGCTAACGGCTCATTTTTACCAGAGGTACAATGTTGTATCTGCTAATGCTAACGTAACTGTCAAGATGGCTGTTACCACTTTTAAATGTGTAGTGGCATTGTGTGAATGTCAGCGTTAAGACAGTAAAGAACTGATTGCTCACTTGAAGGAGCATATTGTAGAAGGAAGTTGTCCAGTGAGAGGATGCAAAAATTATTCTTATTATTCTTCAAGTCTTCATTTACCGCACATATGTCCCAGAAGCACAGAGGTTTTTCAGTCAGTAGTGTAAGTGACATGTACAGAGAATCTGCTTCTCATCTGTCAACATCTGCTCCACCTGAGTCAGGTGACTTTGTCCCTCACTATGATGCAGGTCCAGCAACAGGCGCAGATGAAGCTGATTTGGACATATCTGAAAATTTCAGTGATCTTTATCTTAGAAACGTGAGTTTGCAGGGCCAGTTCCTTCTGCCTGCTTCAACTGTACAGAACGTTGTTGAGGAGATGCAAAACATACATGAGTTGGGTCACACATGTACTTTGAGTAAACTTAATTCACTGCTAAAAAATGACACATCATTATCAGATGAGGACATAATCCTTTTATGATCTTTTTTTACCTGTTTGCTGCATGTCATACAGGGCCAATGCAAACAGCGTTCAAAGAAAAATTCAACTATGTGGAGCCTAAGAAAATGTTTTTAGGAAGAGATGAGAACAGGATAGATAGGTTTGTCTATTGTGCCTATTGTAGAGTTTGAAATGTTTGTTAGAATCTGATCTGTGGCAGAACTGTGTGTCAGGAGAGCACTCACTCGAGTCTTCATCAGATGTTCTAAGACATTAGTCAGTAGACATTAACTGTCTTGGACTGTCATTCTGGGGTTAATTGTGCTTTATTCGCCTCAATCCAAGATATTTTAGAGACCACTGAGGATTTCCACTTCATTCAGGAAGCTGATCTGCTTTCAACACTGAGATCGATTCAAGCAAGAAGATTGGTAGCTGCCTGGAAACAAACCAGTAAGTAATTTTGACAACCTTTTTTGAAGTAGGTCTGTAACCAAAGATAAAACATAATTTTAAATACATTTTGTTGATTCCACTCTTTACAGCACAAACCAATGAAGGCCATAGCCAGTCGGCATTGTCTTCTCCATCTTCCTCAACATGCTCTTCAGTCAGTCTCTCCCCGTCGTCCACCCGCTGGATTACTTCTGCAGACTGGGTTTACGACTTCCAGATCCCATGGACGAAGTTTCCTGAAGGCTTGATGCAGTGTTTAAAAAGCAAAAGAGTTCTTCGAGCTGTCATAAAGCTGGAAATTCTGAGAGGACAGTTGGAGGACTGCTCAGAAGATGTTGGTGGGTGGACATGGAAGCACAGAGGATAGAAGACAATGCATGTTCTCCGCTTGGTGGAAAGATGGACCAGATGAGAGCTGATCCCACTGGTTCTGCACCATGTTCGGACGGGATCCACAATACTGACTGATGAGTGGCGGGCCTACTGTCAGGCTCTGCCTGAATTTGGATACAAGCATTATACAGTCAACCACAGTGTGGAGTATGTCAATGCTGATACAGGCTGCCACACTCACATCAGTACATTGAGAGGGCCTGGAGGAGTTACAAGGAGACCATCGGGAGACTCGGGGGAATCGCACCGAGGATCTACTAAGAGATCACCTGATTATGATTGAGTGGAATGAATGGCTGGGTAAAAAACACTATAATGGTCCATTGGGACGCCTACTCCATGATTTTGCAAAGCAATACAAATAGACAAATAAATGATGCCAAGAAGGCAACACATTGACATTCCAGGGTGTGTGATTGTATCTACCCCGGTAACACGACTCACGCTTCTTAATGATGTCCACAACGATTTTAATCTCTCAACGAAGTTACAGAACACAGTGAAAACTGTAGCAAAATAAACACATTTCATATACATCATTCTCAGATTATTTTCTTACACAAAGGTACAAAAATGTCATCATTCAGAATAATTACCGTGTACGCCTGCTTAACCAGTAGTAGACAGTCCTCTCGTCTCTTTCTCAGACAGGAAGTAACCTTTCAAAATAATGGTTTCTTAAACATTTCAACAATATAACCAAAGAACCCTGAATTAAACTGCAGGAAGTTTTCCATAAATGTGTATAACATAATAAAGAAAACACGATCAGAAATAAAGTGTGACAATATCACCCTAACTTCTGGTGTTGCCATGGTAACACATGGCTGTATTGCTGGCGTCAGCTACACTCCCACCAATTACCTTGATTAATACAAATGAAGTTGTGAAATACACTGACACTCTTCATTTAATAATTAATGGTAATTCCATAGCACTGGTCTTTGTTTCCTTAACACTCTGACATTTGAAAACCGTATGATTTTCCACAACAAATGAAGATAAACAATATAATTCACCTCTCAACACATAAAGAATACCCACTTGAAAATGAACTTCAGTATAATGACCACCTTTAGTTTAAAAAGGAGACATTTAATCAATGGCTGGCCTTTTCCCCCTTACTAGCTACTCTTCACTAGAACCACTAACTTCTGAACAGGTCTTTGAATGATGGATGGCTGCTTGAAGCAGCCATCCATCATTCAGCGCTCTGGAGCATCCATCATTTCCTAACTTCCGTTCTCCAACTTGTACTGTCACTTTCCGTACCAGTCCATCATCATCCTCACGTGCTTCAACATCTTTAGCAAGTTTCCATTCATTGCGAGGGACGCCCTCCTCGTTGATGATCACAATGTCACCCACATCCACATTACGCCTTGGTGCATGCCATCGTTGTCGTAGAGCAATGTTTGACAGGTATTCCTGCCTCCATCTGTGCCAAAATTGTTCAGACAGATATTGAACCCTTCTCCATCGTTTTTTAGCATACAGGTCTTCCTTGCTGAACTTTCCCGGTGGGGGAAGTGGAACAGAAGATTTCATTGTGATCAAATGATTTGGTGTGAGTGGCTCCAAACTTGTGGGATCGTTGATGTTGTCGACGGTGAGAGGACGGTTGTTCACAATGCACATAGCTTCATAAAGGAATGTCCTTAAGGAAGTATCGTCCAATCTTCCAGCACTGTTGGCAAGGACTGTGCTCAATACGCTTCTCACCGTTCTGATTTGGCCTTCCCACACGCCTCCGCTGTGGCTTGAGTGTGGTGTGTTCATCTGGAAGTCGCACTGATATTCGCCAGGTATGCAGCCACTCTTTGCTTATTGAGTTCTTTCAGAGCCTTTGCCATTTCATTTTTCGCTCCTGCAAAGTTAGTACCCTGGTCCAGTCTAATGTGTCTTAACAGTTCCACGGATGGCGATAAAGTATCGCAAGGCATTGATGAGCGCATCTGTCGTCATATCCTCCAACATCTCTATGTGCACTGCCCTGGAACAAAGACATGTGAAGAGGAGGCCATACCGTTTTTGTTCTTTACGGCCCTGCTTGGTGTGGAAGGGACCGAAGCAGTCCATGCCACAGTAGGTGAACGGTGGTGTGGGTTCAACATGGTCACTCGGTAAGTCCGCCATCCGTTGTTCCTCTGGCGGTGCACGCACCCTCCTGCACCGTACACACTGCCTGATGTATTGGGCTACAGCTTTACTTCCACCAACTATCCAGTAACCGTTGGCTCTTAGTTCATTGAGAGTTTGTCCTCTGCCTTGGTGTTGTATTTTGTCATGATGATGTGCAATGAGGAGGTTTGTGACAGCGCCATCTTTAGGGAGGATTACTGGGTGTCTCAACTCAAGAGGTGCAGATGCCTTTCTCAGTCTTCCTCCCACCCTCAATATACCATCTTGGATGAACGGGTCAAGCTGATAGAGTTGGTGGTTGCAAGGCAGCTTTCCTGATTTCATGTTGAGCATGTTCAACTCCTCTTGGAAGGCATCCTGTTGTGCAAGCTTGACAATAGTCAGTGCGGCTTGCCTTCTCTCTTCCACATTTAATGGTTCGGTTGTCTTGATTCTCTTAGCCAATCGCTGAATACGACCAATGACCCTGACCGCTGTAGGCCATCTTGAGAACCGTAACAGGTGTCCTAGGATGTCAAATTGCTTTGCAGCCTCAGTTTTCAGCACCTGGGTAATCTTCACCTCCGGATCTCCCACCAACAGCTCTGATGTGACCTGGTTTGTGGCTATCTCCTTTTCCCATAAAAATTTAGGACCAGAGAGCCAGTTTGAGTCGATGAGGTCAGCCACCTTGAGACCTCTGGAGGCGTGGTCGGCGGGATTCTCTCCTGTATTGACATAATGCCATTGTCTTATGTCAGTGGTTTCTCGAATTCTCTGGACTCGGTTCGCAACAAAGACATGAAACCTTCGTGCATCATTATTGATGTAACCGAGAACCACTTTAGAATCAGTCCAATAATACTCCTCATCGATCTTGAGCTCTAGCTCCTCCCTTAACATGTTGCTTACGGCTGCTGAGGTTACTGCGGCAGTTATCTCCAACCTCGGTATGGTGACTATTTTGGTTGGTGCGACTCTCGCTTTGCCCATTACCAAGGAGCAGTGCACTTTCTCTGTGCTCAAAAACCTGATGTAAGAGCACTGTCCATATCCTTGACTGCTCGCATCAGAAAAATTATGCAGTTCAACTCTCTGGACCTCATCAAAGCTGTCAGGTATGAAGCACTTTGGTATCTCTATCTTCTCAAGGTTTTCTAAATCCTTCATCCAAGCCTCCCACCTTAGCTTCAAATCCCTAGGTAGTGGTTAATCCCACCCCGTACCTCTCTGACACATCTCCTGCAGCACTCTCTTCCCTTCAAGGATGAATGGCGCTAAAAACCCTAAAGGATCGTACAAGGAGGCCACGACAGAGAGGATACCTCGTCGTGTTGCTGGTTTCTCATCAAGAGTCACTTTGAAGGAGAAGCTGTCGCTTTCTGTGTTCCTTTTTATACCAAGCACCCTGTGCATTGGTAAGTTATCATGGTTGAGATCAACATCTTTGCTGACATGGAACCTGTGGAACATTTTTTCCACATCACACATGACTGCGATGGGATGTTTACAGAAACGGCAAAGTACAGCTATGAGGCCATTTGTAAGGTCGGGTCCTGTTAGCAGATGATCATTCAATGAGGTGCCTTCGTACTTTGCAGAACAGTCGAAAACCACCCGAATCTTGTCTGGTTTCCTCGGGTGGTAAACCCCTTGATGTGGGATATACCAGGCTTTCCCACGCTCTGGATGAGTGTCTACCTTCTCTGCATCACCATCCTTGAAAACACCTTCCATAAACCTCACATAGTCATTTTTGAACTTGGGATCTCTGTCCAGCTTCCTTTTGAGGTGCTTCAGCCGAGCCAGAGCCAGCTTCTTATTGTCTGGGAGGTGAGGACGTACTTTAGAGGGAAGAGGCATCTCAAGGTTGCCATGCTCATTTTGCTGAATTCCTCCTTTTAGGATCTGCAGGAAGCAAATATCTTCTTGAGATATGCTTTTGTCACCTGATTTTGTGTCTGCAAAGTCAGACTCAAGAGCCTTAATGACAGAAGATGGTGTTAAAGGTGGTAGCTCTCTGACAGAAACTCAATAACAGAGACCAGTCACATCTGTAGCATTCACCTGCTGTGGCGCACTTCCCACGATGCTCCAACCAAGATCAGTTTTAATGGCGTAGGGCTCATAGTCACCCCCAGTGATGACCTTTCTTGGAATTAGCGCTCTGGAGCAGTCATAGCCAATCAATAATCCAACACCACAGTCCATTAATGGGGGTATCTCATGGGCTATGTTGACGAGATGCTTCCATTTTTTGGCTGTTTGGCAGGTGGGGATATGTGCGCGGTCAAGAGGAATGAAGTCTCTCGTGTAAGCTGGAGGTAAGCTGGAGGAAATGTTTGAGGAGAGACCTCTGACTGTAAGGTCACATACTCTTTGGCTCTTCACAATTGAATCTTTCCCCATCATGGTGGAGAGCTTCAGTTTTACTGGCTGCATTGCTGCCTGAAGCTTTTCGCACACCTCTTGATCCACAAATGTGTGACTGCTTTGTGTGTCCAGTAGGGCGTATACTAGGGTTTCATTATCAGGAGCATTAGGTGCTAAAATCCACACTGGCACAACCATAGATGTGCTCCCACCTTCTCCTCCATTCACGCAGCAAGATAATGAGGCTGTACTTTCTTCAACTGCACTTTGCTTTGATTCTGCTGGGGAACGATCTTCATGCAGTGGAGTTGGGTGCGACTTTCTGCAGATGCCACACATGGCTCTGTTTCTACAGTCTTTAGAATTGTGACCTTTTCTCAGACATGCAAAACACAGCTTATTTTCATGTATGTATTTTTTCTTCTCTTCTACAGGCATTTCTATTAGCTTTTTGCATCTATGAATGGAGTGATTTTCTCCACAGCAATTACACTTGGTTACGTTTGAGTTTTGTGATGGTATGCTCCATTTCTTTGGTTTTTCCGTATCTCTTGTCTGGATTTCATCGAGGTCTGGTTTGGATGTGGAGCATGATGAAACTGGAGCCTTCACATTTGTGGCAAATGTGTTTGCTTTTGAGCGCTTCACTTCTCTTACAGGTGTCTCTGCAGAGTGCCTTAAAGCATGAAGGGATGACACCGGATTACATGCAATACGTGCCTCTTTAGCTATGAATGAAGCAAACTCCTGAAAGTTTGGATAGTCTTGGCCTCGATCCAGCTGCTCTGTGACATAACGGTTCCATCTGGATGTCACCCAATCGGGAAGCTTGACCAGCATTTTCTGGTTCTCCTCACAGTCATTCAGAACCTGTAAACCATTTATGTGAGACATGGCATTGCTACATGTTTGCAGGAAATCACTGAATTCTCTCAGTTTGACATACTCTTTTCCACCAATCCATGGCCACATATTTAGCTTCTCTCTGAAGGCCCGTTGCACTACAAAGGAATGGCCATATCTTGCGTTCAACCTATTCCATGCTTGTTGATAGGCTTCTTCATCTTTTCTGTAGAAGCTGCCCTCAAGAAAGGATTTAGCTTCTCCTGCTATGTACCTTTGCAGGTAGAACAGCTTATCTGCAGGGCTGGAGCATCGTCTCTCTATAAGAGCTTTAAAGCTCATGCTCCTTTCTGTGAACTTAAGAGGATCACCTGAGAATATAGTAGGTTCTGGGATTGGAAGGCAAGTGAGAGCTAATGATTCTTGCAGTGCCTGGACCAAGGATGTCTCACTTTTCACAGCTTGCTGTTCCTGACCTGGGATGGAGTGAGTGAATGGGTTTGTACCATTAACTTGCTTGCATACAGGGCTGCATGATCCATCCCTTTCTTTTGTCTCTTCTTCAGTGTAAACATTTAGTTTTGCTTGAATAACATGAATGTCTCTCTGATTTTCAAGTTTTTTCAGCTGCTGACGTTGAGCTTCAATAGCAGCTTCCATATCAATTTCAGCTTTCTTTGCTGCCAACTGAGCAGCGGTTTCTGCCCTCTTAGCTGAAATGCTAGGTGATTCTGAGAGATGCTCCGAATGGTGACAGCTGCGTGCGGTAACTCTGGAGGCTGCGGATCCATATATGGACCTAGCATATTCATTGTCAAGTAGCATGCATAACCTTGCTCTCTCTGCCTCAGCATCAAACTCGCCTCCTCCTTCAGTGAGGCGCACTCGCATCAATTGCAGTAAGTCTGCTGTCACCGCTGAGCATGCATCAACTTTTCTACGGATTTCTTGACTTGGTATGGCTTGGAGTCGGATGCTATCATACAGCTCCTTTAACTCAGAGTCAAGCTTCTCAGCCTCGTCCATCATGTCATACATGTCGCCTTCAGAGCACTCTTGCTTCAACCTTGTGTGAGTCCCTCTTACATTATTTTTCCATTTCTCGTATGTTGCTTTAAACTTATTCTCCTTTTGAATTAACTCTTGCTCTTTCAGTTCTTGCATTTTAGGTGTTAACTGTCTTTCACGAGAGGATTTTCTGATTTTACCCTCATCTAGCTTCCCTGCATCTTGCCCTTGTAACATGACATCAGACTGACTATCACCATTTTGAAACATTTTGAACCTTCAAGAATTATCACAGGGAAGAAGCAAGTTAAGTAAGATAAGTTACAAGGATATGATGGCTATAATTAGCAGTGAATAACCAAATTACACAACATGACACCCTTGACACTTATTTAGGACTCGACATGAAATTTTCCAACCATAGAAAAAGCCCTTTCAGCAGAACAACACAATAGGAGTTATCCAAGCATTTGAATGTTCAGAATCCCTTTAATATCTTGTTTGTTATGATCAACAGTATCTTTGTTCTATCCATCACCTTCCTGAGGCATAGTAGTTGCACAGTTTAACCCGAGGACTCACGTTGTAGCCTGAAGCTGCTCCTCTGAGTGTCCGCTGCGACCTGTAGCTTGCTGTAGGATGTGAAGCACCGATGCCGCCACTCCTCGTAGTTCGTTGCGTGATGTACACACCACCGCTCGTCTTGGCGCGTAGCTTGTTGCAGGATGT
This sequence comes from Argyrosomus regius, assembly GCA_946959425.1. Taxonomy (NCBI): domain Eukaryota; kingdom Metazoa; phylum Chordata; class Actinopteri; family Sciaenidae; genus Argyrosomus; species Argyrosomus regius. The sequence goes on from CAMPSB010000149.1 coordinate 61,121, forward strand.
AGACACCGCCGCTCGTGGTAGCCCGTAGCTTGTTGCAGGATGTAGACACCGCCGCTCGTGGTAGCTTGTAGCTTGTTGCAGGATGTAGACACCGCCTCCCGTAGTAGCCCGTGATGGATTAGGTCACGTTTTCACTGTATCTACCCCGGTAACACGACTCACGCTTCTTACTGATGTCCACAACGATTTTAATCTCTCAACGAAGTTACAGAACACAGTGAAAACTGTAGCAAAATAAACACATTTCATATACATCATTCTCAGATTATTTTCTTACACAAAGGTACAAAAATGTCATCATTCAGAATAATTACCGTGTACGCCTGCTTAACCAGTAGTAGACAGTCCTCTCGTCTCTTTCTCTCTCCCTCTTCTCACTCAAACTTACGCTGCGATTTACGTTACTCAGACAGGAAGTAACCTTTCAAAATAATGGTTTCTTAAACATTTCAACAATATAACCAAAGAACCCTGAATTAAACTGCAGGAAGTTTTCCATAAATGTGTATAACATAATAAAGAAAACACGATCAGAAATAAAGTGTGACAATATCACCCTAACTTCTGGTGTTGCCATGGTAACACATGGCTGTATTGCTGGCGTCAGCTACAGTAATGTTGTTCATTGCTTTGTTGTTTATTGTTAATTCGTGGAAATATGGGGTGAGTAGACAATGAAATATTTAATTTTCAAGTGCAGTGTGCCTGAATATTGTATTATCAATTCATTTTAAAATTAAGTTGTCATTATTGTGTTGTAATCCCACCATTCCCGTCTACCACCATGTTTATCTGTGGTTCAGTGTTGCATGTTATTGACTCTCTGTTCATAAATGTGTTCAATACGATGATCAGACCCTATTCTTTTATCAATGCAAAATAATCACTCTGTTATAGATCACCATTAAAAGAAGTCAAATAAATGTTACTTGATGGTTTACAAACAGCTTATTAATCATTAAATAATTATTATAAACATCAGTCGCAACTTTACAATAACCATCTAAGTAATATTTATAGATGGTTTATAAGCCAATTATTAACCATTTACAAAGTATTACAAACATCAGTCGCAACTTTACAATAACCATCTAAGTAATGTTTGTAGATGGTTTATAAACCAAATATTAACCATTTACAATGTGCTACAAATAGGTCTACATATTGTTTTACAAACAATTAAAGGTATATAAAACATTTGGAAATCTTTAACAAATGCTTAATATAGTGTTAAAAATGTTATGAGTGCAACTATTACCTGTTAATAGTTCATTAATAATTATTATAATTTCATTGTTTGTTAATGGTAAAGTGACTATTAACTTAAAATTAATATATTATCTATTTACATTTGTAAATGGTCTATATACCATTTATAAATGATGGTTATTCTAAAGTGTTACCGACTTTTTTAATTATTTTTTTTTTTTAGACAGTTTGGCAATAATGCCATTTTTTGATGGTTGGCAGCAGGTCCGGTACGGCCGGAACCGGAGATGCAATCTGGACTGGGACCGAGGCGGCGGGACGTACTGTTGGATGGACCGCGCACCACCCGTTTCCTTCGGGAGACGGGCTCCGTTCCCTCCTCCCAACCCATAACCCCAAACACTAAGTGTTGGACCAAAAACATGTCACCAGAAAACACTACCAATGGACTTCAAATGACCTGAAACGTGCTCCTAACACTATTCTGGAGGAAGGATTTTGGCCTCCACACTTTTTCGTTTATAACTCCGGAACCGTAAGTCGTAGAGACTTGGAACCACCATCCGTCAGACATAATTCGACCACGCTGAACACGCAGGGACTTGTCTCGGTTCCCGAGATACAACCAAAACAAAGTCATTTCCTTGACTTGGGTGGACTCGTTGGAAAGATCTCATCGAGTATTATTCAGTTAAGTTGGTTTCATCTTTCTACCACTTTCCTATCAAAAGTTATTAAGTTTTCAGAGGATCGGGCATGCCCGATCGGTGCTATCTTCCCCTTAACCTTACGCCGTCCAGGGTCGCAATCTAAACCCCATAACTAAAATAAAGCCCAAATCATGAAAGAAATCAAGAAAATTGACTAAACAAATTTCTGACATGAAAGTAAATTATCTGTGATCATGTTACATTTTACTTTATTGATACATACAGACAGTTTGGATAATTGTTTACACATATAAGTATATGGGCACATGTGTGTATGTATAAGCATTGCAAAAATCTGACATGTTGTATCAAACGGATGCAGAAAAACTAGTCCACGCATTTGTTACTTCTAGGCTGGACTATTGTAACTCTTTGTTATCAGGCTGCTCCAATAAGTCTCTTAGGACTTTGCAGCTAATTCAGAATGCTGCTGCATGTGTTCTGACAGGAACCAAGGTCAAGATTACATCACATTTTTATATTTCCCCAATGAAGTCGTCCCCAAAGTCGATCATTTGTCTCAGCGCACTCAGGATCAGAACGTCAACATCATCACTGGTTTCAATTTCTTCACTGTAGTTCTTAACAGGAAATACACAGTTCATTGGGACTCCCACTGTCGAGCTAAACTCTTTCATCTGTAAGTTATAGAAAAAACAGTTTTTTTAGTTGATTAATCATGTTTTTTGTGCTCATATACCAAAAGGATTTGGACTATGAAGCTAATTGAAAATGATTTCTGTACGGGCAGAACTGACCAACATCTTCAGGTCTTTGCTCTTATACACATTCTTCAGGTCCTTTTCAGTTTCTGGGCAGGCTCCATCGATGTTGGTCATGATTATCATTTGGGGAATGCCTGCAAACATAATCACGTTATTTTGAGCTAATCTTTTTAAGACATTTATAGAGTCCAACGCACAAATTACACGTCTACTAGATATATTAGTTTAAGTTTTAAGTCTTTATTAATCAAGTGAAATTACTCGTCCGCATTTAACCCATCCAGTTTGGCACCTGTTGGAACACACATGCACAAGGTCACACACAGATGCCGTATTCACTGGAGCAGGGAGCAGATGTTTTCAGCAGAGAGAGCGGGAACCGAACCGCCAACCTTCAGGTTATTGAACAACCCACTCTACCACTGAGCCACCCCTGTCATCTATCTGTCTCTATCTCACTGTATTTATCTATTTATCCCCCTGTCTCTCTCTATCTGCCCCCCTCTCTCTATCAAATACAAAAGTTGATGACAGAAATGCTCTTTTAAGAACATAACTACAGTCATAGTCTAAAATAATGATGACCTATGTAATGAAGAATTGCTGGTGTTGAAATAAGTTTTAACATCATTCAGCTTTGTGATTTCAGTGTTGACCCAGAATGAAGATCAAGTTAACCTGAAACCATGTATAGCAAGTGGCCATAGTAACATATACTTCTGTAAACTCTGATACAACAAACATTTTTCAAGATTTCCCAGAATTCAGACTTAACAGATTTGGCTGAATCACTGATGCTCTACTGTGTAACAACATCCTCATATTATATTTATATGATACTCTTACCCATGTCACTGGCTACCTCTCTGATGTGTGCCATCTTCTGCAGAACTGGTTTCTTGATTTCTGATACATTAGCAGACAGCACACAAACCAGAACATGAACCTTGTCATCTGGAGACGGGTTGGGGTTGTAGCCTGAATCAGTCTCTGACAGTGAAGATGCAGGATTAAACTGGAAAACAATGTAGAACACAATTAAATTATAACTTGAATGTAAACTGTCTTTGAATACTTAGGTAATGATAACATATATTCATTTGTGTATTAAAGTATGTTGGTCATTGTTTATAGTACAATTACCACTACAATGGCTTTGTTGAAGGTCTTTACTTAAAAAACATAATACATTTTGCGGCCTGTCTATCAATGAAGCAGCAGGTCTACTTCACAATATTTGGTCCAAGAGAGAAAGTGAGCACCAGTTGCAGGGCTAGCTAAGTCAACAAGGCAAAGCTTGAAAGGCTTGGAAAAGAAAAAGGATGAATGCAACAAAGGGGAGGCAGGGCTCATGGGTTTGGACGAAGAGTTATTTCCCATCAGATGAAGAGAGCACATAATCCACTGATTAGACTGCAGTAAGTAATATAGAAATATATACAGTATATAAATAGCAATAGAATGTTGACTGATTTACATCTGTTGTTGCATTGAGTATTGGCCTGTATCTGGCATCCCATAGTGTTTGTATGTTGTCAGCCCATATGAAATAATGAGTAGTAATACTTGGCCTCTAAGGCAGGGGTCTTCAACCTTTTTGAGCCCTCTTAGACGAGAGACAAACAGAACAGATACCCCCACATGTTTCACATTTTAAGCCTGGCTTATAATAACTTTTATATTTACTTTATTCAACCTTATTAACATATTTATATGCTGGGTTATTAACCTATATGTGTTTATGATTGATAAAACATTCAGGCATAATGTAATCACTTATAAATAGTAATAGTTTTTGTCAAAAGTAGCTTTTTATTGCATATCAATGCTTGCAGTTTACTCATGATCATTTTTTTTATTTTTTTATTCTCACAAATTATTTTGGTGAAAATTGTCAATTATGACAAGAATTGGTGGACCCCTGCAGTACCTTTGTGGACCCCCTAGGGGGTCATCTTGCTCATCTAAACAATCTTGTTTATTATATGATACTGTACAGCCGCTTGATGAATATAGTCTTTGGCCAACACAAAGGAAGCAATATGAATGGATGAAGACACGTATATGAACACATTCTGATTCTGAAATTTTCTGTATTAAACAGACCAGAATCCTTCTTTAACCTGAACCAAGAGCTGCGAGAGTCCAAAAAACCCACTTCGGTTGATCTCATGGTGGAAAACTAATGTTGTCAGTAAACATTGCACTGATACATTCAGTTGCGACATGTCAGATCTGTTATTTAACATGTTTCCTTTGAAATGTATTTGATGTTGTTAATAAAGTTTAATAATGTGAAAGTTGTACCTTGTAACCCTCCATCACATGTCCCTTCAAGGCCAGTTCGATGTCTTGAGGACGAGCTCCAGAGCCTGCCTCTTCCTCCAGACCCATGATGTCATTGAAGAGGAAAGGATAAAATGATGTTGTCCTTCCTTTTCTGATTTTATGAGTTTCATACTGTAAAACAAAATATTTGTTTTAATGGCAATGTCATCTAAAAGGATGTATGGTTCTGCAGTGAACTTTCTGACATCACTGAATGCATTGTATGAATCCTCTTTATTATTTCATGTTCATCTCAGATTCTGGATCAGTTTGGGATAAATTAAAGTATTGTGGTGGAGTTTGTTCCTATAACAGCAAAGTGGTTTGAATTCAGTACAGCTCTGACAACAACAGCAATTGTCTTCTACATATTAACTGCATAGCACTTTGAGTGGTCTGAAGACTAGAAAGGCACTATATAAGTACAGTCCATTTATATTTACTTGTGTGGCTTTGTTTTTGATGTTATGTCATTTTCTTAGCCAACACTATTTTTATTGCTCTTTCTAGCCTGCACTGTGGCTACTAGTGTATCCACACTAATGTCAGACCCACCCTGAGTCATTTTTTTCTGGAACCAGGTGTACCTGTGCAGCTAAATCATTTATCACATTACACTTTATCACTTAAGATATTAGGATTTGCTAGGTTTGTCTACTTGCGTGGATTCACACAGGATCAGGCGTTCCAGAAAAAACTGAGATTATTCCATTAATTTTAGTGGAGGGTCATGCGTTTCCGCACCGGCAGTCCGCAACGCTGGGGTTGCCTAAAAAAACGCATGAGAATGAGAGAGAGAGAGCACGCTTTGATCGAGAGACATAGAGTAACAATAACAGTGAGCGAGCGCTGGGCTCAATAAAGCTGTTATTAATCAGAGAAATAAATTGTTATTTCCTGATTGGTTCACAGCGGTTACACTCAGCAGGTATAGACACGCCCACGGCAACCCAGCTAGCAGAAAACAGAACAGTGAGACAGAGAGAGAGTTCCACCAGTGGGCGTGGCTTCAGCACCTCCAGCGGACATGCCCCCACAGTCCTGAAGCTGAGAGTACTGCTCATTTTTACCTGATTTTGATACCTAATTTAATAAACTTGTTGATATTTTTAATCATTTCAATTTGGCTGGATGGTTAATAACTTATAACTCGTCGGAGTTTAATTTTTTTAAACCGTCAGCTGGCTCTAACCAGTTTTTTTGGACTTCACGCACTGACACTTTCTTGCTGTATTTCATAAAAAGAAAATAATAATAAAGGTAGTAGTGGTATAAATAATATTACAAATTAAGCTACCATACCAGTTAAAACCCCGCCCATTTCAAGATGCATATTCTTTGCAAACTGTTAATTTAAATGGCCAAATTGACGGGACAAAAGTTTTTTGTATGGATTACAATTCCTAAGTTCATCACCGTTGATTTTAATTTTTTTGCTGATGATTGATGCAAATGTAAAGTTTTCTTACTTTTTTTGGTGAAACTTTTGTCAGAGGTGATTGCACTGGCCAAAGCAGGAGTCGTCATTTTTCCTCGTAGGACGTTGCTGACAGAATTGATGAAGCTGGATTTTCCAGCTCCGACCGGTCCATTACAGAAGAATTCGAAGATGTTTGATGTTTTCATTTTCAGGGTTATATTCCTGCACATACTTGAGATTCTTTGCTTTGTCTCTGTAAAGATTACAGATTACATTTGATTTTAGATTAAAATATAAACCCCATAAACAAAATGAAACATATCTCCAACTTCTTCCCTGGAGTTTTTGCTGATGCCACTGGAGTGTTTTTGTGTAACAGAAAAGTTGAAATATAAGAAACACACATTTCAGTAAACTCACCCCCATGATATTCTTCTCCATGGTTCACTGAAAGCTGCAGAGAAAATGGCGTAATTATTTAAAAATAAGCAAATTAGAGCTGAGTAAACTGTTGAATAGACAGATCATAAATCACATATCACTCTTCATGAATAATAATTATAATACAAAATTGAAAGATGTTCAGAAATAAACTTGATATCTTACTGGGAGAAGAAGGAGGTTCTGGAAAGAAAAATATTTAATTATGTAAATACTTTTTCATGTGTGGCCAAGACAAGATGTAAACAAGAATTAAATAAATAAACCAAAAAATATAGAAAAGTTAGGTTAACCTGTAGACTCACTGAGGCAATGACTTATATATAAATCGGAAAACTGTCTTCAGAGTGTTTCTGGTCTTGTTTTATCATTTAATCAAAATTCATGACAAACAGAAATAATAGTGAATTTATGTTTTTTAACATTTAAGTCTGTTCTGTTTAAAAGAAACAGAATCAAGTGAATTTTGATTTCAGTTCAATTTAATTTCAGTTAAAGATAAGTTGTATGTAATATTCAGAACATCAATAATTGTAAGCACAAACTGTGCATAAAGTGAATTTTGAACCATGTGTATCAATTAAGTGTTAATCTTACCAGAAGGGCTTTCAGGAGGGAGGAAGCCGAAGAGTCTCCTCACAGACTCTTTAGAGAGGGGCAGATGGGGGGGGGGGGCAAATCATTAATTAACTATAAATCATAGTCATAAGTCATGCAGGACCACAGCAGCAGCCACGATCAATGACCATGAATTCAATATGAGTATCTGAGAAAAATGCTGTATTAAGTTAATACTAACATGCCACATCCACAACAACTGTGCAAGAATAAACTGCATAATAGCATCAAATTGGTTTACATTAATTCATTTGTCCTTCTAATCTGCATTCAGAAATTACATCTCCATAAATCCCCATGTTAAAAAACCTTCACAGCAGAAATAAACATGTATATAACACATAACAAATAACAAAATGTTTATCAATCAACTTATCAAGAAGAAACATCCTTACCTAAAAGTTTACTCCTCCTTTCAGCCATGCTTTGACACTTTGACGCAGCAAACAGAATTCTTCTCTTTATATAACCCCCCCCCCACCACCACCACCACCACCACCACCCTCTGTCATGAACCACGTGATTTAACAGAAATCTACCTACTTCTTTAAAATGACTCTAACTTTCACTTTCACTGTGACTGTGTGTTTGGGCGTGTACTGCTGCAGGGAATCTATCACAGGCTTCAAATTAACTGTTTTTAAATGTCAAACATCACATGTTCATCAGATTCACAATCCACAATCTGAAATCAGGATGATGCCTCTACTGGGACAACAAATCAACAAATACTGATTACTAGTTATCACCTCTAAATCCAGATGTTTAGACTTGGTTTAAAGGTTCAGATTTTTGGTTAAATGTTTAATGTCATCAATGGTTTAAAACTGAAAGTGGTCCTCACAAAAACAGCAGTACACGCCTTAACACACAGTCACAGTGAAAGTGAAAGTTAGAGTCATTTCTAAGAAGTAGGTAGATTTCTCTGAAGTCACGTGATTCATGACAGGGGAGGGGGGGTATATAAAGATGTTCTCAGTTCTGTTTGCTGCAGATGCAGATCCACAGCTGAAGGATGGACCTCCAGGGTAAGGATATTTCTCTCTTCGTATTATTCAGTAGATTGTGTAAAACATTAACATGTTGGTATCGTTTCAGAATGTTTTAGTTTATTTTTAGAATGAAATTATGCCAACAAGAACAAAGTGACTGAATTGTGTTTGTAGATTATTTCATATAAAACAAACTAAAATTAAACTGTGTTATCAGTAAACATGCTAAATGTAAATAAGTGACACGAAGTGGGATCAGAGATAGAAGTAATGGATGGATATACACAGGTATACTGTACATCGGTTATAAATCTATACATATAATGTATATATAAATCTAAATGTCACATTAGTCATATTCATTCACTCAATCCACCTTGTTTATGTGATCTTTGTGTTTTCAAGAATTCAAACATTGAACATCACTCACTCATCAAATCACTCATTAACTGACTTTTGAACAGTTCCATGTATCATTATGATTTAGCTCCACCTGCAGGTGATATATGATATATGTGCATATATGCATGTCTGCTGAATATGGTTTGACTCAACGTTTGAGTCCATTTCTTTATGTATTAAGATCTAATGTGAGCAGACAGGATTATTATTTATTTTTTGGTTGGTTTATAACAACTATAATGTTGCTGTTGGCAACTAGAACTCCTGTGGACAAACAGCAGTTGAATTTCAATTTATTTAAATTTTATTTCCTAATGTCCATGTAACAGAAGTTCTCTCCTGACTCTTTCCACACAGAGCAGGTGTAGACAAACTCTTTATAATATTATTTAGAGACTCAACAACACATCTGTTTCCAGATTTTACAGGTAACCCTGACCCAAATGATCCATCATCAGACAATGACGGAGGTAAAATGGATGATGGAACAAACCCTCAGGTTAGCTAACATTGAGTATCAGTCTATTATTATCTGGGCATCCACACTATTGTTATCCAAATCTTTATTTTTATTTTTCCATCTTCCGTACGTTTTTTTGACGCACTACTAGTCCCACAAATCCTGTCCTACAAACATAAAAATTATACCACCAGATGCCACTCATTCAGGACATGCTGGCTATTACAAATCTCTACTATTAATACTGTACAAATTATTCAACATTTTCTACAAATTTTCTCCCATAAGAACGCATTGGAGAAGCGCAGCTGTGCCTAATTGCTCAATCACACACGCACACTGACAGACAGACAGACAGACAGACAGACCCCCCTACACATACTCGAGAGGCAGACAGACAGAGACACAGATACAAGACAAAAGGCTTTCAAAATAAGAGTCCCTTCAAAATAAAAGACTTTGTAAAAACTCTCTCCTTAACAGACACAAGACCACACAAGCACGCACAGGACACGCTGATAGCTATTTAATGACAGAGACAGCACACACACAACTTTTTTCAGCTAATTTCACAATTTCTTATACTATTCTACTTTTTTCAGCTAATTTTACACTTTGTTTATGATATTCTACTTTTTTTCAGCTAATCTCACACTTTCTTATACTATTCTACTTTTTTCAGCTAATTTCACTCTTTCTTATACTATTCTACTTTTTTTCAGCTAATTTCACACTTTGTTATAATATTCTGCTATTTTCAACAATATTTCACAATTTTCAACAATTCTACATTTTCATACAAATTTCTGCAATATTACACAACATTGTATTCCACTTCATACTATTCTACTCATACACACATATACCTGACTATTTTCTACCATTCTACCTTTTCATACAAATTTCTATAGTATTACACAACATTGTACCACTTCATACTATTCTACTCTTTTCAGCTCATTTCACATTTACAACTCATGCTGGTATGCTTCAAGTCAGTGTCGTTCTGATGGTATAATGTTTTTTTCTAATTAAGACATCAATTTTGGTGGTTTATTACATAATGCACCAAATTATTACATTTTCTTGATTAAAAAAAAGTGGTTAACACCTCCGCATTTTGTAATTACTGATGCAATATGTAACAACTTATTACAAAATGCGGCAAAGTTTATTACATATTGTGTTCAAGAATTTTATTACAAAATGTGGCATTATTACATAACTAGAAAATTTCTAAAGAAATTTTGAGTGTGCCTGACTCTGGCCCCGTCGCCCCCTTCACATTATTATTGACACTGCTCAGCAAATTCAGTATTAATACAACAAGCTGTGTGAGTGAAAACAGCCCCTCCCCCCTCTGCTCCCTCAGGCAGGAGGTTGCCAAGCAACCAGGGCCAACTGCCGGGCCCTAATCAGCAGAGCAGTTAGGTGCACCTGTTAGAATGTCAGTTGGAAATGCCCAGAGAGAGAGAGAGAAAATGCTGAAAGTCACCCCTCGAACTAGAAAGGACTCCTGACCAAACCGTTGCTCCAATCACTGAACCAACTTTACTGTGAGCATCGTGAGAGCCCTTCCTGAACGTCTAGATACCTGTTTTGTCTGATTACCATGAAGAAATGTCCCCTTTACAGCGATTCAAAGAAATGTTACTTCTGCTTTCCTCCAGAAATTTTCCGCTTTTTTAACATGGCAGTCTATGGGGCTGTGGATGGGTGTTGCTGCCGCATCTTTGCGTGTGACACCAAAACTATACAGACCGACAGCTTCAACAGTGTTATCCTGCGACCACCACAAATTTTCCTACGTTTCTATGTATAAATTATTTCTGTAGAGTGACATTTGCGGCCTCGAGCGCAGTTTACAATTACAGTTTTTTTTTTCAACGAATTTCTCTCTCCCTCTGCCCTCTAAGCGATGATGTCACCAACTGTAGCTCGCAGAACATTCTACCAATACACACCCATTCATTTTTTTGGCGTGGTTTTTGGCGATTTTTAGGCAAACCGTTTGCCGAAACCCTTAGAAAAGTCATAGCCCGCGTCGCCCGGCCGAGCCGGTCGATTTGACACCTTTTGTGTATGTGTGACAAAAACTGTGGGACGAGTAGCGCGTCAAAAAAGGGCGTAAGAATAATAATAAGCGGGGAATAACATATAGTGTGCTCTTTCAGGCACACTCAATGAAGTGAAAATTTATTACATTATTACATAATGGGGCGCTACACATCCTCATCAGCAAAGTCTTCTCTCCAGGCATTAGATGTAGAAGGGTAGAAGGATCCCTAAAGTAAAACACTGTCTAATTCTGAGATGATAATAATGACCCAGTTAATGCTTTGAGAAAACTGTTATTCACTTTGTATCTGCTCTCAACTCTTTGACTGCCTCCTTTCTTTCTCTCTACAGGCTGTAGCCACACCCTTAAAGTGTCCAAAGTGCCAATACTCATTTGGGATGCCTGAAATAGATGACCCTGGGAGGGGAGGCGTCAGCCTCCTTCAATCAGGATGAAATCAATGTAGGTGCTGTGAAAATCTAAAATACAAGAAATCTATCTAATTAGAATCTAAGACACAGATATATACTGTTTATACTAATACTAATAATATACATACATTATACATATGTCTAACAATTACTCATTTATTCATTAGCAAGGAAAACAACATAAACACATATGTTTAAATGTGTAGAGGGGGCGTGGTGCATTAGCTGCAGGGGGAGAGAGGGAGATCGATGGCTCAGGAGAGCAGCGCTAGGAGAAATTATTAGCACACCATAACTAATCACTCTCCCCTTTAACAGTAGTGTGCTGGACCAGGTGAGCAGAGGAGAGACACTGGAAAAGAACACACACCCAGACAGCAGCAGGCCCGCAAATGGCTGGAGTGTTTGTGTTCTTTTCTCGTGCTCTCTCCTGATTTGCAGAAGGCCAAGGTGGCAGCTCTGATTCTGAATGAGTGTCAGAGTAGCCACTTCGAGCTAGACTTAGAGATGAATAGGTCTCTGTCATGAGTTTTGCTCTGGGATTTCTGGAATTGCCAAGCAGTTTGCAAGAATCTCAATGGTGATTTCACTTTAAAGTAGAAGATCGGTGTCAGCTGACCAGATGGATGGGTCTGAAAATCTTTTGCTGCTTCTCTCAAGCTTTACATGGAAGGGTTGGGGTTGATATGCTGTTGATGTGTTAAGTAAGTAGTGATGTCTTTTCATGCATTAATAATCTGTGCTGCATCATAACTGATTATTATCTAAGAATACAAAAAAAAGGCAGAGAACTAAATGAAAATGTGTCCTACTTTAGGAATGAAATCATGATGAGGTAGAAAATCCTATGATATATTCAAAGTAAAGGGAAAAACAAAATACATTGTGTGAAGCTTTTCCTCACTGACTGAACATATTGCAGAATGTTTAATAATAATAATAATGATTATTTAAATAACACCTCTCAACACCTCTCCTGCCCCCATAACAAAAACAACACTGCAAAACCGCCCTCTTGGATGATACCCCCAGATAGATAAATTGCTTAAGTAATCCTACATTAAAATATATTAGTTCTAATTCTTTGTTGTTCATTTGCAGGTTTCACTTAAAAGTTCTGTGTTTCAGGAGCGAGCAGATGTGGACAGGATACCCTAAATGAATTGAAAGATGTGATGTTAGATTTTTGTTTAAATGTAAGTGAAATTATTTTAAATTGTTTTTTTTATCTCTTGGCTTTTTGGTGGATGCTACTCCATGTAAATACAACAGGTACACAAGGTTTATTTTGAACAGCAGAGGTCTGTTTAAATGACCATCTCATATAAATCAGTATTTGTTGTGATTTGTTGGGTTGTTGTTTTCTCTGAAACACATAGGAAATGTCCTCTTCACTCCTGTCCATTGAAGCTGCTGAGCCCTGTTAGCATTGCCCACTTGCCCAGCTCTGGTTCTGTCATGACACTGGCTCCTCTCCCCCGTCAGCCCCGTTATCCCTCATGCATGGGCATAAAAACCTCTTCTTCCTGTGCATATCGTAAACCACCCATCAGGACTGCCCTAAAAATATTTATTAGACATTTATATAAAAATATTGCTAAAAGTTTAATTCTGTTTTATCCGGAGATTTTTCCCTGGCCTGTCAAGTTTTAAATTTGCTGCTTAAATATCAATATTTGCTGCACTGACATCAATGCATGCATGGAAACATTAAAATTGATAGTGGTGGTTAGGGATAGGTGGAATGATTTATCCGTATATGAAGATTTAGATGATGTTAGAGTTGATCACGCCATCGTAGGTCCAAAAGTTTCCAAAGAACTTTGTTTCTGCACTATGTGCATCAATCTACATACCATGTACAGTGACACCCATTCTATGAAAGTTTGGCACAAATGTGGACCTTTTACAGCCCTACAGCCTAATAAATAATTTTTAAAAAAGGAGATAAAATGTGGGAGTGCGATTAACAAATGTGACTTTATGTTCTCCAGGGCCTGCAAGTACGGAAGGTGTGAATTTCTGCAAGACAAACTCAATCGACCCGAAGAAGCTTTTTACAATTCTTTAAAGATTTAAAGGCTCAGCAGCCCAAGAAGTCTTACATGGGTGACCGTGTGTGTGTGTGTGTGTGTGTGTGTGTATATATATATATATATATTTATATATATAAGGAGGATGTGATATCCCTTTTATGATAACAAACAGACAGAGTTAGAAAGTAACAGTTACATAAATTAATTGTACTTGGGCGTCGTTTAGCTCAGTTGGTAGAGCAACCGCCCTTGTGCGAAGGCTCAGTCTTTGCTGTGGAAGCCCGGGTTTTTAATCCGACCTGTGGCTCTAGCTAGATCTTAGCCATAATCAAAGTGTATCTTTGTATGCCCTGGAGTGCTGCAGCTTTTCCATAAAAGTCCCCACAGTACTAACTCTGAATTGTGGGAGATAAGGTTTCAGGCACTACACACCTTAATGTGAAATGAACTGCAACACAACTTGATTTAGAGGCACTGAATGATTTTTTTTTTTCTTAAGATATTATTATTTGACAACTGAAAGTGATAGGAATGTGGGGAGAGAGAGATGGGAGAATCGAAAGGGCCCCAGGTGGGATTCAAACCCTGGGCCCCTGCGGCAAGTACTGAGCCTTTGTACATGGGGCGGATGCTCTACCAATTGAGCTAACTGACACCCGGCACTGATGGATTTTAATATATTATTTGTGTTAATTAGTGTGGCTGTGTGTGTGAAGACTTGTTGTGATCTTAAGGAGACCTCCTCCTGAATAAATTAAGCTTAACTACTTAAGAAAGTCCAGGCTGGGGTGTCGATTAGCTCAGTTGGTGAGCATCCCCTATGTCTGAAAGGCTCAGCAGTGGCAGTGCAGCCCTTTGCTGCATGTCATTCCCCATCGTCTTTCTCCACATTCCTGTCACTCTTCAGCTGTCTCTATCTACATAAAAAAACTTCAAAGGCTTCTAATTAATTAATTAATTAATTAATTGTACTTTATTTCTTTGGGGAAAAGGCTCTGTAGGGTCAGATCAAAAATTGTGTCATTTGTGTGTTCTTTTTAATTTTGTAATTTTACAAATGTTAACACTTTGTTCATCTTTCAGCTTCTTTGTCGCGGTATTGTTTTTGGCTCATCCAAACTGAAGGTCTTATCAATTGTTACTGGTCAGACCTTTGGTGCTGATGAAGCCATACTGGAACAAGTGAATAAAGGTATAGCACTGGAGCGCACAGGCCTGCAGGAATGTGACCATCATCGTCTTCTGTCCAATCACATCTGTTGGATCAGATATGGAGACAGCCAAAAACAACATTCCAGGTAAAAGACTTGTTTTAACTCTCTTATTAAGCAACAGCCCAGTCTGTCCAGGGACTATGTTAGGTTAGACTCTGTAGCTCATCTCAGATCCAGTGTTCATGTTCTGAGTTTAGTCTAAAGCTGCTCTATATGGGAAAGTGTCCTGACATTCTGTTATGATTTGCCACAATATAAATAAAAATAGAACTGAACATCTGTTAACGTGCACAGGGATCACTGAGATATTTTTCTTTCATACTTTATACATGTACATTAGTCTTTGTTGCTTTATCCCATTTGAATCTTCCTCCCAACAACAGTTGAATCAGCCAATCAGCTTGCTTGATGTTCAGCACTTCGCTGACCCACCAAATTAAAAGATTCATTATAAAGTCAGTGGATAGACAGCTCTGTTCAGCTCAACAAAAAGACAAATATACACCAGTGTTTTAATCTTCTATCTTCAGTATGTCTCTTAAACATTTTTAAATAAGTGATGAGAACTTTTCAGGGACCCATTAAGTCCAAGCTTGGATGGATGGGGGACTGACCCTAATGAGCTATCAGGATCAGAGCTTCAGGGGGTCGGGTCTTGAGAGGAACAGGGGCCTCTGAACTTTCTTTGAGGCCTGACCTCAAGAACAAACAATGCAGCCTCATTGGTCACAGGTCTTTCTGTCTGGGGGTCTTTAGGAAGCTGCAGGAGTCTTTGACATGTTTGTGTCCAGAGGCCCATTTGTCTCATAATGTGATTAAATTGAGAGGAAAAACAAGTTTATTGAACTCACTTTAAGATTTAATGATGTGTTGTACTGAACATGGTAATGTTCTTTTTTACAGGAAGTCCATCTTTAAACTTTCATATCTCTCTTGTGGAGTTCTAAACCTGCTGTTCTTGTGCTGATGCATCATACCAGAGATGTCAACTATCCCAACTGGTGCACAAAGATGCGTCTATAATCAGCAACAACATTGAGCTGGATGTTGACATTCTCTTCCTGAGTCAGTCAGGTTTACTGAAGTGTTCAAGAAACAATCAGTCCATCCAAGAAATACAGAGAGTATTTAAAGCTTATAATAAAAAAATAGGTGGCAAAAAACGGCAGCACCCTGACTATGTTTGACTGAATGGAATGTTTGTTTCTTCTTGCCATGAAAAATAAGATAAAAAGCTTTTTCAAATTTGTTTTGAGACTTTCTACCCCCAACCAAATCCATAGTCATATGTTTGTGTGTGTGTATTTTGTGTAGCTGTTCCTGGGAGTTTAGCTATTATTCTCATTCTCAGGTCCCCCTCTGACCTGTTGTCCTAAATGACCTCAAAAGTAAAATTTTCTATTATTGATGAGTATATAATGAGTGAACTCGTACATGCAGGTATATATAAATGTCTGCAGTCTGCTTGAAGTGTGATTATAATTATAGTTACACAGTAAATATGTACACAAATGTGTAACTGGGATAATCAGTATAGATGTTTTAGTGTCACAGGGTTATTGCAGATTATTTTCTGACATCAATCACCAGAAGATGAAGAAATACTCAGATGTTTGTAGTTTTAGACGTTGCACACATCACAAATCTTTAGCAAAATTCTCCAGCATTCACCATTTGGACTTCCCATTACCAACCTGCCTTTTTTGGACTCTCCCTCTTCACCTGTTTCCTGGTAAACTATGCTTTTGACTACAAGACTCTGCCCTGATGTTTCGGCTTTTGTTAGCTTTGGTTTTCCAAACCCTTATTACTGTATGTGTGCTATATTCCTGGTGAGCAGCTTGGGACATTTTGTCTGTTTTGCTCCATGTCTGATGACTGCATGCCTGTACCTCAGTCTGTGTTGTGATTTAAAATACTTCAAGAAGTGTACCTTCCTGTCTGTGTGTCTTTGCCACTGGGTCCTGTTACATGATAAGTGATTAATGGAATCATCCTGTTGTAATCTTGTACAATCCTGTACACTGACTTATGGGGAGAAGTACGTAGCGCTTTACGGCACTAAGTCACACATCACCAACTACACTGAAAAATAAAAATCTTGGATCGGCATAAAAAAATTGAGGTAATCAATCACATGAAATATTTGACATTGACTCAAAGCAAATAATTTAATTTAGTTTAACCTGAAAAGTTTAACTCCATGCAACCAATTTTTAAAGGTTGGAGCAATCTAATTATTTTAAGTTGGAGCAAACTAATTATTTTAGGTTGTCTCAAATAAAAAAGTAACAGTTGTCATTATTTGATATGTATAGTAAATCAAATTTTAAAAAATTGCTTTTCATACATTTTGATCAATGACTACTCAGAACACTTTTCTTTAGAACACATTCATATTTATTGTTCCATAAATTGATAACATTGAACATGTTTCAAATGTATGAAGATAAACAGTCTGCTTCAGCTGAACACGAGACTATACTGTAGATGTCATCAGAAGACAAAGCTGTGAATAGTAGCACAACATCATGCAGTATGGCAAATTTACCGGGACATACATTTTCTAATTCAGGTGTAAGCCTTACTACCAGCTAAACACATGATCAATTGCTAGTTGATATTTTCACCTTGCTGCACGCACTGCCTCACCCTAATCTGTGAGGTCTTTGGAGGTACTAACATCTGTCTATGGCTAAAAAGGTACTCTGACATCATAGATTGTGGTGGGGCATGTGTGCAGCGGGGTAAAATTATTAACCACTAGTGCAGCATATGGACCATGTGTTTAGTTAATCTTAAATACAACTAATTTGACGTAATGGCTTACACAAAAATACTTTGAGCCCACATAATTCAAATCGTCACTTGATGACACGCATTTGTAATAATATTGAATTGGGAAGGTTTTTTCCTGACCAGAACACATTTCACCCTAAAACATCCTAAAATAGAATTAAATTATTATTATTATTATAGTATGTAGGATCTTCTACATCCACCCGCCTCCCCCCAGTAAAATCTACCTTCGGCCATGGTCGCTCTGCAAACATGTCCAATGAATGAATTCGGCGTTAGCGGAGAGCATCGGCAGAGCCGTTCTGGCGGCGATTCAAAATCTTTCCACAGCGTCACCTTCGGTGACCCAGCAACCCACCACAGGGCCACCACAGGGCACCTCGGTAAGTATGTTTTCCAAATCACGTAGCATTGGATTCTTGTCAAGGCTAACTTAACTAAACTAGCTAACGTTAGCCAGTAGAGATTTGCTCCTAGTAGCAATGCACTTTATGTGTAGCACATAATATGTGCTAGAAACGCAAAGGACACACGCAAAGGCTCACGTAAAGTCCACCAGAGAGAGCGGTTAACATTTTTTTTTAATTTGACAATTTTATTTCTCTCTTTAATAAACGGTCTGTTGAGTGAGATTATTTTTGTTGTGAAATATGTGTGATTAGCATATCAAGAATTTACAAGCAGTAGAGTCAAAATTCAAGCACTTTTTAAACCTTAAAAACACAACATTAAAATTCAAGTATTTTCAGGGATTTCAAGCACCCGTACGAATTTTCTATTTGCTACACATAAAGTGCATTGCTGCTAGTAGCAAATCTCTACTGGCTACCGTTACTAGTTTAGTTAAGTTAGCCTTAAAACAGAATCCAATGCTCCGCGATTTGGAAAACATACTTACCGAGGTGGCCTGTGGTGGCCCAGTGGTGGTTGCTGTCGCTATGGAAAGATTTCGAATCGCCCGCCAGAGCGTCTCTCCCGATGCTCTCCGCTTACGCCCGATTCATTCATTGCCATGTTTGCAGAGGCGACCATGGCTGCCTGTAGTCGAGTACACCGGTGGAGGCGAGCGGTGTATAGTGAGATCCTACACCCTGCGGACATGACAGATCAGTCGAAGTGAGCCCCCTTGTGGCTGGCTATAGTGGCTACAGGTCATAAGTCGCAAGTCCCGCACCCTTCATAAAAGTGACACTAAAAACTCAAAAGTACTCTTCAAATAAAGTTTCTCCAAACGTGTTTGTTATTTTAGGTGGTTATTATCACGATAATCCATGTCCGAGAGTCCATTTCCCCGGATAAGATGGGTTTTTGTTCGTTGTTTGCCACTATAAACACACTCTGACCTCCTCAGGCTTTTTTTGGTACTTGTGGTTACCGGCATTTGAATTTGCATATTAGTTAAATATTTAGTTTCACCCGAAACATTTAGATTTACACATTTAGATTTAGATTTAGATTTAACATTTAGATTTAGATTTAACATTTAGATTTAGATTTAACATTTAGATTTAACATTTTGATTTAGATTTAGCATTTAGATTTAACATTTAACATTTTAGGTTTAAGCATTTAACATTTGAATTTAAATATTTAAAATATCTCTAAGTTGACAAATATTGTTGTAAATGTGCAAAAAGTGACTCTCAAAAATTCACACCAGTTTTTTAAACATTGTTTGAAGCTACATGTGACAAAATGTTGCTGTTATTTTCAGCATGAGCCGCTTTACAAACGGCACCCCATATACACGGTATTGCAAAATCTCTACCGGTAGACACTTTTATGCCGTCACCGGTATAATGTCGTCATACCACCCAACCCCTAATGTAAATAATGAATTCAATCAACCTTCAACGGCTCCTACACACCGGCCCTTAATTGTTCTTTATAGAATCAATTATTGAAATATTTACAAAAAAGGAGACAAAAGAGTAATTCAAATTCAGTAAGCACTTAATTCTCTTTTGTAAAATGTATGGACTTTGATAAAGATATGTAGGCTATACATTACATTACTTTATTTAATAATTGAGAACACTGGTCACTCATCAGCCCTCAAGGATTCGGCACAGCTTGGTGATGGGCCTCTCAAGGACCGATGTCTTGGTCTGGACTTTCACAGAGCGGACCAGGCCTTTCACGTCTGGTTTGGCCTCCAGTACTCTCCCCAATAGCCAGGACCCTCGAGGAGCAGTGGGGTCAACCACCAGGACAATGTCTCCAACGTTCAGGTTTTTTCTTTACTGATGTCCATTTCTGCCTCTCTTACAGTAAAAGGAGATGCTCCTTGGTCCATCTGTGTCAGAAGAGGTCAGCCAGGTACTGGACCTGTTTCCAGCAGCGTCTGGCGTAGAGATTGGACCTCACAAAGGTTCCAGAGGCAGAGTGGGCATAGATTTGAGCAGGAGGATGTGATTGGGGGTCAGTGGCTCCAGGTCGTGTGGATCTGAGGACACTGTGGAGAACGGACGGTTGTTGAAGTTTGCCTCTGCCTCACAGAACAGGGTCTGAAGGCCTTTATCATCGATGGACTGCTGATGGAGAGTGGAGTTCAGCACCTGCCGGACGGAGTGTATGAGCCTTTCCCAGACTCCGCCATGGTGTTATGCATCTAGTGGGTTGAAGCTCCATTCTATTTCATCAGTTAACGGGGCATCCTGGATCCTCCTCTGGTTCAGTGACATTAGGGCCTTCTTCAGCTCAGCCTGAGCGCCCACCAGGTTTTGTCCCATGGTCAGACCTGATGTGCTTAACTTGACCCCTCCCGCAGACAAATCTCCTCAAAGCATGTATGCATGAGTCAGTGTCCAACATGTAGGCAACCTCTAAGTCAGGCATCACCAAATGTCTGGACCCGGACCGAGTGATGGAGCCGTGACCAATCTCTGATAAATTCACGAGAATAGATGATTTTCACGGAGCATTTTTCTGACGGTCGCGGCTATAGACAGCGAGCGCTGCTACTCCAGTTGTGCGACAACTAGGCGTCGCTATCAGTTGATCCAATCAGATCTTTCGATTGCCCTGCGCGGTCATCTCTCGGAGCAGAGAGGAAGAGACAGTATTGATAACATAGCTTGCTCAAAGAAGGAAAGTTGATACGGAAAATCGTTGTTTTAAAAATTAATGGACGGAGAAATTTATGTTCATTCTTCCGGCGAGCAGTTTCAAAACCAGTGTGTCTCATATGCTCCGAAAACGTCGCATTAACTAAAAGTGGCAACGTGAAGCACCACTACGAATCAAAGCACGTCTCTTTTGAGCAAAGTTTTCCCCTGAAGTCCGAGCTGAGGGCACCCAAAATAACCGAACTGCAAGCCCAGTATGACAGGTCTACCCGACTCATCACCCATGCATTTACAGCCCAGCAATGTGCAAACGAATGTTCAGTGAAGGTATCGTGGATTTTTGGGGAAACATAAAAAAACATTTAGTGATGGGACAGTTGTGAAGGAGTGCTTAAATGCGGTTGCTGAGACATTATTTGAGGGAAAACAAAAGACGAGATGTGTGAAAAAAATCAAACAAACCTCCCGATGTCAGCTTCAACACAACCAACAAATCAGAAATATTAGCAGATGATGTACTGGCACAGCTTGATGCAGCTATTCAGAGTGCACCATTCATATCTTTAGGCATTGATGGATCTACAGATGTTACTGATAATGCCCAGCTTTTGGTGTATGAGAGATTTTACCTAAAGATAAGGAGGAGCTGTGTGAGGACCTGCTGGGTGTAACACCACTTGAAACACACAAGAGGAGAGGACATATATGCAGCAATAAAGGAAATGCTGAGAAAGAGGGGCATAGATCTGAAGCAGGTTGTCTCTGTCACCACAGATGGTGCCCCTGCCATGGTGGGGGAAAAGAGCGGGGGCTGTGCCCCGGATGAAAGAGGACAACCCAGATCTGTCCGCTTACCGCTGTCTCACCATCAGACTGTTCTGTGTGCCACTCTATCAGAACATTTTGCTGGAGTAATGGACACAGTCATGAAACTCATCAACTTCCTTAGGGCATCATCATCCCTTCAGCATAGCCTCCTGAGAGAATTCCTGGAAGATGTTGAGGCAAATGCCAATGACTTGCTATTGCACAACAATGTGAGGTAGCTGAGTAAAGGCAATGCACTGGGACGTTTCTGGTCTATTCGAAAAGAAATGGCAGCTTTCTTAAAGCAGTCAAAAGCCAGAGAGCAACACAGTTTTTCACTGTTTCTGCAAGATGAGCACAAGATGGATATGGTTGCTTTTTGGTTGACATTACATCACATCTTAATGAGGCTCAATTTAAAGCTGCAGGGCCAGAACAATTCAGTTGCTGATTTGATGACAGCTGTTCGCTCTTTCCAGAGGAAGCTGGACATTTTCAAAGAAGATCTTGAAGGAGAGTGTGAACACTTCCCAAAACTGCAGGAACAGATTCAGGGTGAGAGAGATGTTCCTCTCTATGTTGACTTCATAAACAAGCTGATTGGAAACTTCAGTAAAAGGTTCAACAGCTTCTGCCTTGGGCAGCAGCTCCTCCTGCTAATCCAGAATCCTTTCCTCATCAGAGAAGTCAGAGGATTTTCAAAGGAGGTGACACCAGACATTCAAGTGGGCACATGCAGGATCTCTACAGCTTGAGCTCATTGATATGCAAGGAAATGCTGCGTTAAGAGAGCATTTGGGGCAACTGGCCCTGCTTCCTTCTGGCTACAGACTGTGTCTGAGTGTGTTCCCTGGTCTAACTAAAGTAGCACTGCACACCTTGACTATGTTTGGATCGACTTACAGCTGTGAGTCAGCTTTTCCACCATGGACATTATCAAAAGCAAGTACCGTTCTAGGCTCCCCAATGAACACCTACATGCCTGCATGAGAATGGCACTGATTCCATTCCAGCCAAGATTTAAATCACTGGCAGGACAGTCACATGCCCATTTCTCTCATTGGGAAAAGTTTAAAAAAAAAAGAATAATCAAAGAGAAAAGGTGGTGTTCAAAGTTCTGTTTTCATTTTTTTTCCCTAAAAGAGCCATTTTTATTTATTGTTTTCTGAAGATGTTGACCTGTTTTGCTTGAAAAAGTAGGCATTCAGTTTTTTTTAGGCTGGGACCTCTTTAATTTAAGAAAAAAAAGAGAGAAAAATGTTTAGTCAATGCTCTGTTTGCACTTGTTTCGCTCCTAAAAGAGCCACGTTTTATTTATTATTTTCTGAAGATGTTGACTTTTTTACTTGAAGTGTAGGTCTTCAATTCTTTAGGCTGGGACCTCTTTAATTTAGAGAAAAAGCGTTATTAGGCTCTGTTTTCTTTAATCTAAAATAAAGGCCTTAAACTTACTTGTCTGGGACTACTTTTATTTATGGTAAAAAAGAGCTAGCTGTTTACTATACAAGTGCACTCTGTTAAAAGTTTCCTGCATTGACAATAAATATGATTGAAACCATATGAAAATGTGAACATAGGGGTAGGCTAGAAACAATAATAAGACACAAGCTGGACTTCGGTTCGGACCTTTTATTTGGAGGAAATTTTAGTAACTGGACCTCAGTGATTTTTAATTGAATACCCCTGATCTAAACTATGGCAACAGACAGGTTACAGTACTAATTTCCATAGAGCGCCACACGCATCAGCAGCACCATGCTCCAGTGCTCTGGGAGAGTTTATAGTCCTGAGAGTTGAACACTGGATGACTGACAGCTGTCCTTCATGACAACAGAAGCCACAGAAATCCTCCCTGTGAATGACTCATCAATGACAGAGTAGCCACGACCTAAAGCATACCCAGCTTAATCACTTATTTTACTCTGAATGGGACACCATAGTTTACAAAACAAACATCATACTGTATGGAAGTGGAAGAGTAAAATGGAGATTGAGACAATAAACTCATGAGGAAACTTTACTGAGGTCATAAATCAATGGGGGAAGTAGGGTCATTCCTCCATACGGCTCCGTAAAATCAAACTTTTTTTGTAGTGTGCTGTCACCTGCTGGCTGTTAGAAAGAATGCAGGTTTAAGAGGCTTTGTGTGCTCAGTAACCATGGCAACAGAGAAGCATCACTAATGAACCATGATGACCAAAGTTATCAGAGTATTTCCATAGAGCAACACTTTGCATCAGCAGCACCATGCTCCAGTGCTCTGGGAGAGTTTATAGTCCTGAGAGTTGAACACTGGTTATTCCCAAGATGCGCTGAAGGCATTGTATATGGACCTGATGTGGCGGCTATAGGTTACCAAGCCTCACAGCTATAGAAGAGGGTGGTGATGCAGACAGCATGGTAGACACAGACCTTTGTATGGAGATGAAGATTCTTGTTTTGAAAGACCCGGTGGCAGAGTCTCCCAAAAGCTGCTGATGCCTATTTGATTCGGTTTTGGACCTCGTTATCAATAGTGGTGTTTTCTAGAGAGAATACTTCCCAGGTATCTAAAAGATGAGACTACGGATGGGTGGGATGTTGGTACTCTATTGGCAGAACTGCATACTTTCTTTTGTCTATACAATTAAAAATGATTTAATACTATTAGATCTATTAATGCCAGACATGTTGATCTGTTTGATCTGAATCCATACTGACTGTTATATATGTATACAGAAGTATCACTTTTGTAATTTTCATCTTGCTTGGGAATTTACCAGTTAAATGAAAATGAATGATTATCATCATCAACAAAATACTGAACTTCTTTAGTTTAATCCTGTTTGTGTTATTTTTATTGTTATCAAATATTTCATTATCCTATTCTTTCTTACACATTCTCATAATATTTTCTTTTTTTTTTAATACTTTAAAAAAATATTTTATATTTCTTTTTTGTCTCTGAAGTTCTAAGTCTTTATATAAAGTACTTCTTCTTTCTACGTTCTTTTTACAGGCATTTTGTAATGACTTTGTAATCCACGATCTATCTGTGTCTTTTTGTTTTCTATTGTTTTATTTGACAGTTTTTGTCATACAATGTTGTGAAAGTTTTAAAAGTGTTTCATATGCTTTGTCAGTGTTTTCTTCATCTATTACTCTCTAATCTTGTGCTAATAATTGGTTTCTAAACGTCTGGATTGACTATAAAAGAATATCTACAGTCAAGTAGACTTGTTACTGTGCATTAATCTGATTAATATTCCTAATATATAATATATGTCAAAGGAAGGTAGTCAAAAGACATGTCACTTTTATATCTATGATGAAATCTTTATTGTTTTAAAATTTTGAAGCCATCAACAAGCAAGAAGACATTAATATTGAAACGTCATGAGAGGAAGAGAGAAACAGAGAGAGAGAGAGCAGATTGAGAGCAGTAGCAGAGTCCCAGTGAGTCAGGTCAGGACTGGGAACACTGGTCTCTCCTCAGGGTCTGTGAGAGTGAAGTGTGGGAGCCCTGGCTGGCCTCACAGGTCACAGAGTCCACCTTCCTCCACTGGTCTGCAGCGAGCCTCAGGGTGCTGCTCCAGCTGTAGTGGCCGTCCTTCAGCACCACGGGGCTCCTGCTCTCCTCCCAGCTGATGCTGCTGCTGCTGTCCACCTTCCAGGCCAGACTCCAGTCTGAGGGGGAAGCCCTTGTTGGCCAGACACATGAGCTGGCCTTCCCCTGCTGCAGCTCCTTACTGGAGGGGGCAGCACTGTCAGGGTGGGGACGACGACCCACTGCAGAGAGAGATTAATAAAGTTTATATGAGATAAACTGAACTCCATCCCGCTGGCTGCAGCAGAGGAGGCTTCTAGTTCTGTTGGTCTTCCTCAGATTGAATGAAACTGGACTTAAACGTTTCACTTCCCTTTCTGAGCTCAGTAACTATGGCAACAGACAGACATCACTGCTGAACCATGGCAACAGACATGTTTCAGTACTAAAGATAAAAGTTAAAGCTGGCACACATTTACACCTGTGTATATTTTTTAAATTCATAAGTAAAAATGTAAAGTAAAACATTTGAGTTTCATAGTTTGAAACATTCAAATTTGAATTTATTATTATTTATGTATTATAAATACCTTAAATATTTATTGTCTCAAGCTAAAACCTCATAAATGATGATGTGTTTGTTCAGTGAACAGTCAGGCTTGATTACTGAAACATTCAAATGAATATTGTCAACTATTAAAATACTTTTCAAACAAAATAAACTTTTCAAACAAAATAAAATCCTCATAAAAATATGTTGAATTGGTTTAAAATCATTAGTCTGGTAGAAAGATCGCAAAAGTTATTGAGCTGAAATATTAAAACCTAAATTTTGAAACTTTTGTCATACAGTAATGCTGAGCAGTTTTTTGGCGTGAATTTATAAAGATATAGTCAAATTTTTAGATGGTTAATTGTAGTGAATTTTTGTCCAGTTATTGACACTGTGGAAGCCTTCAAGAAAATACATAATACAATACAAAATACACATTTCAAAGATCAGACAGGATATTGTACTAACATCTGCAGATATAAAATTCAAGACATTTAAGATTTGTGTTATTAAAAGAACCAAATGTACTTACAGTTAACATTCAGTCTGGTTCCTCCACCGAACGTGATGCACAGTGATACAAACTCATTGAGCCACCGTGCAAAAACCTCTCACTATAGAGAGACACGGCTCTCTGACTTTGACACAAACAAACTCAACAAACACATTCCCAGTTTACCCAGTTTATGTAATAACTGGTTTAACTGTGTGAAAATTATTAACAAAATATGTAGTGTAATGTATTTAACCTTTTCTTTAAAAAATGTTAAACCACAGTGATGTTGATTTATGTGGTTGGGAATTCACAAAATATTTTGTAAGAATTTATTTATTTTTAAACTAAAGACACAGACTAATAGGCACTGACACATTCTTAAGTCAATTCCAGATCAATCCTGATTGATCCATTAATAAACAGCATCATCAGAGTAATCCAAGTCCTGTTGGAATCAGTCAGAGCATTTCCATAGAGAGCCACTTTGCATCAGCAGCACCATGCTCCAGTGCTCTGGGAGAGTTTATAGTCCTGAGAGTTGAACACTGGATGACTGACAGCTGTCCTTCATGACAACAGAAGCCACAGAAATCCCTCCTCATCAAAAACATGACTTTGATCTCCGTCCTCATCTGGACTCTCCTCTGCTGCTGCTTCCCAGGTAAAGTCCAGAAGAAATCAAACTCCTCTCCTCTATGAACATCCGTCCCTCTGAAATGAAGCTGACAAAACCATGGCCCTTCTTTATGTTTTGTCTCTGTATCCTCAGAGTCCAGAGGCCAGGTCACAGTGACTCAGCCTGGAGCAGTGAGCTCTAACATGGGAGGCTCTGTCACCATAACTGTAGGACCAGTCAGAATGTTGTTGTTTGGAACAACTACCACATTTTAGCCTGGTATCAACAGAGAGATGGAGAAACTCCTAAACTGCTCATTTACTTTACTGGCACTCAGGCATCAGGGATTCCAGATCGTTTACAGGCAGTGGATCAAACTCTGACTTCACTCTGACCATCAGTGGAGTTCAGACTGAAGATGCAACCAGTTTACTACTGTCAAGAGTAAACACTACATCAACAGTCAGGATCTGTTCACACAGTGAAAAAGCGTCGTACAAAACCTCCCTCAGTCAGACTGAACAGAAACTGAACTGACTGCTGCAGCCTGGAAGCTACTGCAGGGACTGACTACCACACTTCACTGAGGACACACACACACACACACACACACACACACACACACACACACACACACACACACATTCTGAAAAAGCAAGTTTGATTTGAGGGTGTTTGTATTACTCCTGTTGATCGTTTTAGAGGCTTTCCTTTAATAATGATTAACCAATTATTATTTTGTCATCTGGAAAATCAAAACCACGACAAAATTGGCGTCTTAAACAGGAAAGAGCACCTTTTTTAACAATTAACAATCCTTTGAAGGATTGGATTGCTACATGAACAGGAAAAGTGGCCAGTAAAAGATTAAAGAGTTTCACTTGTCAAGAAAGGAAGTAAAAAGACATGTCACTTTTATAATGTACATGATAGCTCTTTATTGTTTTAAAATGTTGAAACCATCAACAAGCAAGAAGACATTAATGTTGAAACATGTTACCGAGAGAAAGAGAGAAACAGAGAGAGAAACAGAGAGAGAGAGAAACAGAGAGAGAGAGAGAGAGAGAGAGAGAGAGAGAGAGAGACACAGAGAGACCAGAGCAGATTTGAGAGCAGTAGGAGAGTAAAGACCAGCAGCAGAGTCCCAGTGAGTCAGGTCAGGACTAGGAACACTGGTCTCTCCTCAGGGTCTGTACAGTGAAGTAATGGGAGCCCTGGGTGGCCTCACAGGTCACAGAGTCCCCCTGTCCTCCCCTGGTCTGCAGAGAGCCTCAGGCTGCTGCTCCAGCTGTAGAGGCCGTCATTCTCCAGCACCCGGGCTCTGCCCTCCCAGCGGTTGCTGCTGCTGCTGTCCACTTCCAGGCCAGACTCCAGTCTGAGGGGAAGCCCTTGTTGGCCAGACACATGAGCCGTGGCCTTCCCCCCCTGCAGCTCACTTACTGGCAGGGGGCAGCACTGTCAGGGTGGGACAGACATCATCTAGAAGACACCAATCAGCTTCGAGGACAGGGACCACACAACTGTCAATCAACTAGAAGACAATGGACACCTTTACTGTGTGAGAGTTGATTTTCTCCTTTAAGGAGTTTCTGTCAGATGTTGTTTCTGCTCCACCAGTCACTCACTCACCACATTGTTTCACTTCCCACTCATTGAGCTGCCGTACAAAAACCTCTGTACCACTGTAGAGAGACACGGCTCTCTGACTTTGTACAAACAAACTCAAGATTTGTGTCTTCGTGTCGAAGTGTATCAGCTGATATGAAAAGTGACAAAAACCATGAACCAGAATATATACTTTATTTTATGAACATTCATTTTCAATTAAATTTCTGTTAATTTATCTGACCATGAATGTAAATAAATAAAGACATCTTTTGAAACAAAAATATGTATCTTGAAGAGCAAATCTAAAATCACATGAAATACATATAGGAAAACTCCTGATTTATACTCTGATAAAGTCATTGATCCATTGCTCATCAGAGTAATCCTGTTGAGTCCTGAGTCAGTCAG
>CAMPSB010000155.1:0-157869 GCA_946959425.1 Argyrosomus regius
TTCTACTTTTTCATAATTTCACACTTCCTTATACTATTGTATTTTTTTCAGCTAATTTCATACACTTCCTTATGCTATTCCTACTTTTTTCAGCTAATTCTCACACTTTCTTATACTCATTTCTTCTACTTTTTTCAGCTAATTTCTTCACACTTTCTCATACCATTCTACTTTTTTTCAGCTAATTTCACACTTTGTTATATTATTGTGCTTTTTTCAATTACTCTACACTTTGTTATACCATTCTACTTTTTCAGCTAATTTCACACTTTCTTATACTATTTTACTTTTTCATTGATTTTTAAACATTAAAAAAAAAAAATTTTAAGATATATCTTTTATGGCCTTTTCAAGCTTTATAGTAGAGACAGCTGAAAGAGCATCAGGAAATGTGGGGGAGAGAGACGGGGGAATGACATGCAAAATAGAACGGGTAAGTAAATGGGCGGCAGAGGGCACCATTAACGCATCTTTCTCCGCAGGGAAATGCAGTTTAGTTATTATTATGTGCCTGAAAGAGCACACTATATGTTATTCCTCATGCTTTTTTTATTGAGTGTGTTTGAAAGAGCACACCATATGTTATTCCCCGCTATTATTATTATTATTCTTACGCCTTTTTTTGACGGGCTATCGTCTCACAGTTTTTGTCACACATACACAAAGGTGTCAAATCGACCGCGCGTTCGGCCGGGCGACGCGGGCTATGACTTTTCTAAGGGTTTCCGGCAAACGGTTTGCCTAAAAAAATCGCTAAAAACCACGCCAAAAAATGAATGGGTGTATTGGTAGAATGTTCACGAGCTACAGTTGGTGACATCATCGCTAGAGGGCAGAGGGAGAAAGAAATTTAAAAAAAAATTTGTAAACTGCGCTGAGGCCGCAAATTTCACTCTACAGAAATAATTTATACATAGAAACGTAGGAAAATTTGTGGTGGTCGCAGTGATAACACTGCTGAAGCTGTCACCTTTATAGTTTTGGCGTCACACGCAAAGATGCGGCAGCAACACCCATCCACAGCCCCATAGACTGCCATGTTAAAAAAGCGGGAAAATTTCTGGAGGAAAGCAGAAGTCACATTTCTTTGAATCGCTGTAAAGGGGACATTTCTTCCTGGTAATCCACACAAAACAGGTCTCTAGACGTTCGGGAAGGGCTCAGCATGCTCACAGTAAAGTCGGTTCAGAGATTGGAGCAACGGTTTGGTCAGGAGTCCTTTCTGTTCGAGGGGTGGCTTTCAGACGTTTTTCTCTCTCTCAGCACTGTTTAATCTCACACAGCAGCTGCGGTTGATTGCTCTGCTCTGATTGGTGGGCTCCACCTGGCCCCTCTCACAGACACAGACAGGGAGCAGAGGGGGGAGGGGCTGTTTTCACTGTCTTTATAATATCAATGACTATCAGGGCTACATTTTTAATGTCGGCCATTTTATCCTTCTCTGTCGCAGACACATACACAGACATAGATAGAGAGACACACAGACTTTCAAAATAAGAGTCCCTTCAAAACAAAATATTTTAGAAAACTCTCTCCTCAACAGGCAAAACACGCACGCACACACACACAAACATACACACACACACACACACACACACACACACACAACAAGACTTTCAAAATAAGAGTTCCTTCAAAATAAAAGACTGTAAAACTTTCTCCTTAACTGCCCCCCACAAGCCTGACTGTGATTAACTTGATTGAACTCTCTGTATAATAACAATGACTGTCAATAATACCAGTTTGAATGTCGGCCATTTTATCCTTCTCTCTCAGAGATAAACACAGACAGATAGATGGATAGAGGGAGACACAGACAGACAGACAGACAGACACAGACACACAGAACACACACTAGACAAAATTCCTTTCAAAATAAGAGTCCCTTCAAAATAAAAGACTTTGGAAAACTCTCTAATTAACAGACAAAACACACACACACGCGCATACACACGCTGACAGCTATTTAATGTAGGGCTCGACGGGCCAGAGTCAGGCACACCTCAAAATTTCTTTAGAACTTTTTCTAGTTATTATTATTATTTCTTACGCCCTTTTTTGACGTCGCTCACTCCTCCCACAGTTTTTGTCGCACATACACAAAAAAGGTGTCAAATCGACCGGCTCGGGCCGGGACGCGCGGCCATGACTTTTCTAAGGGTTTCACGGAAACGGCTTTGCCTAAAAACCGCCAAAAACCACGCCAAAAGAATGAATGGGTGTATTGGTAGAATGTTCGGCGAGCTAGCAGTTGGTGACATCATCGCTTAGAGGGCAGAGGGAGAAAGAAATTCGAAAAAAAAAAATTTGTAAACTGCGCTTGAGGCCGCAAATTTCACTCTACAGAAATAATTTATACATAGAACCGTAGGAAATTTTTTAGTGGTCCAGTGATAACACTGCTGAAGCTGTCACCTTATAGTTTTAGCGCCACATCGCTAAGATACATGCAGCAACACCCATCCACAGCCCCATAGACTGCCATGTTAAAAAAGCGGGAAAATTTCTGGAGGAAAGCAGAAGTAACATTTCTTTGAATCGCTGTAAAGGGGACATTTCTTCCTGGTAATCACACAAAACAGGTCTCTAGACGTTCGGGAAGGGCTCAGCATGCTCACAGTAAAGTCGGTTCAGAGATTGGAGCAACGGTTTGGTCAGGAGTCCTTTCTGTTCGAGGGGTGGCTTTCAGACGTTTTTTCTCTCTCAGCACTGTTTAATCTCACACAGCAGCTGCGGTTGATTGCTCTGCTCTGATTGGTGGGCCCCACCTGGCCCCTCTCACAGACACAGACAGGGAGCAGAGGGGGGAGGGGCTGTTTTCACTGTCTTTATAATATCAATGACTATCAGGGCTACATTTTTAATGTCGGCCATTTTATCCTTCTCTGTCGCAGACACATACACAGACATAGATAAGAGAGACACACAGACTTTCAAAATAAGAGTCCCTTCAAAACAAAATATTTTAGGAAAACTCTCTCCTCAACAGGCAAAACACTTATTATTATTCTTACGCCCTTTTTTTGACGCGCTACTCGTCCCACAGTTTTTGTCACACATACACAAAAAGGTGTCAAATCGACCGGCTCGGCCGGGCGACGCAGGCTATGACTTTTCTAAGGGTTTCGGCAAACGGTTTGCCTAAAAATCGCCAAAAACCACGCCAAAAAATGAATGGGTGTGTATTGGTAGAATGTTCGCGAGCTACAGTTGGTGACATCATCGCTAGAGGGCAGAGGGAGAGAGAAATTCGTTGAAAAAAAAATTTGTAAACTGCGCTCGAGGCCGCAAATGTCACTCTACAGAAATAATTTATACATAGAAACGTAGGAAAATTTGTGGTGGTCGCAGTGATAACACTGCTGAAGCTGTCGGCTGTATAGTTTTGGTGTCACACGCAAAGATGCGGCAGCAACACCCATCCACAGCCCCATAGACTGCCATGTTAAAAAAGCGGGAAAATTTCTGGAGGAAAGCAGAAGTAACATTTCTTTGAATCGCTGTAAAGGGGACATTTCTTCATGGTAATCACACAAAACAGGCATCTAGACGTTCAGGAAGGGCTCACGATGCTCACAGTAAAGTTGGTTCAGTGATTGGAGCAACGGTTTGGTCAGGAGTCCTTTCTGTTCGAGGGGTGACTTTCAGCATTTTCTCTCTCTCTCTCTGGGCATTTCCAACTGACATTCTAACAGGTGCACCTAACTGCTCTGCTGATTAGGGCCCGGCAGTTGGCCCTGGTTGCTTGGCAACCTCCTGCCTGAGGGAGCAGAGGGGGGAGGGGCTGTTTTCACTCACACAGCTTGTTGTATTAATACTGAATTTGCTGAGCAGTGTCAATAATAATGTATGGGGGCGACGGGGCCAGAGTCAGGCACACTCAAAATTTCTTTAGAAATTTTTCTAGTTATTATTATTATTCTTACGCCATTATTTTGGCTCGCTACTCCTCCCGCAGTTTTGGTCGCACATACACAAAAAAAGTATCAAAACGTGCGGCTCGGCCGGGAATCGTGCGCTATGACTTTTCTAAGCATTTTGCCAAACAGTTTGCCGATAAATCGCCAAAAACCACACCAAAAAATGAATGGGTGTGTATTGGTAGAATGTTCGCGAGCTACAGTTGGTGACATCATCGCTAGAGGGCAGAGGGAGAGAGAAATTCGTCGAAAAAATAAATTTGTAAATTGCGCTCGAGGCCGCAAATGTCCATCTACAGAAATAATTTATACATAGAAACGTAGGAAAATTCCTCTTCTCACTGACATTCGTCTGCTGAAGCTCTCAGATTTATAGTTTTGGCGTGAGACACAAAGATGCGGCAGCAAAACCAACCCACGGCCGCATCTACTCCCATGTTAAAAAGGCTGGAAAATTTCTGAAGGAAAACAGAAGTAACATTTCTTTGAATCGCTGTAAAGGGGACATTTCTTCCTGGTAACCACACAAAACAGTAATGTAGACGTTCAGGAAGGGCTCAGCATGCTCACAGTAAAGTCGGTTCAGTGATTGGAGCAACGGTTTGGTCAGGAGTCCTTTCTGTTCGAGGGGTGACTTTCAGCATTTTGTCTCTCTCTCTGGGCATTTCCAACTGACATTCTAACAGGTGCACCTAACTGCTCTGCTGATTAGGGCCCGGCAGTTGGCCCTGGTTGCTTGGCAACCTCCTGCCTGAGGCAGCAGAGGGGGGAGGGGCTGTTTTCACTCACACAGCTTGTTGTATTAATACTGAATTTGCTGAGCAGTGTCAATAATAATGTATGGGGGCGACGGGGCCAGAGTCAGGCACACTCAAAATTTCTTTAGGAATTTTTCTAGTTGAGTGTGCCTGAAAGAGCACACTATATGTTATTCCCCGCGCTTATTATTATTGAGTGTGCCTGAAAGAGCACACTATATGTTATTCCCCGCGCTTATTGAGTGTGCCTGAAAGAGCACACTATATGTTATTCCCCGCGCTTATTGAGTGTGCCTGAAAGAGCACACTATATACTATCCACCATACTTATTATTCTTATTATTATAATTATTATTATTCTTCCGTACGTTTTTCGGTCGACTACTCCTCCCAGAGTTTTGGTCGCACATACACAAAAAAGGTGTCAAATCGACCGGCTCGGCCGGGATCGGTATGCTATGACTTTTCTAAGGGTTTCACTGAACGGTTTTGCCAAAAATCGCCAAAAACCACGCCAAAAAAATGAATGGGTGTGTATTGGTAGAATGTCCCAGACCTAGAGTGGGTGATGTCATCGCTAGAGGGCAGAGAGAGAGAGAAATTCGTCAAAAAAAAAATTTGTAAACTGCGATTGAGGCCACAAATGTCTCTCTACAGAAATAATTTTATAGCTAGAAATGTAGGAAAATTTGTGGTGGTCGCAGTGATAACACTGCTGAAGCTGTCGGCTTTATAGTTTTGGCGTGAGACACAAAGATGCGGCAGCAACACCAACCCACGGCCGCATCTACGCCCATGTTAACGGGAGAGGAGAAATTTCCAAAAGGAGCAGGGAGCACCTGTTCTTTCTATGACTACCAAGGCCAAGGTTTATACAATTTTCGCCTCAAATATATATGTAGATGATCAGGAGGAGCTCAAGATGCTCATAGTGAAGTCGGTTCAATGATAGGCCAAACGGTTTGGCCACCACACCGTCTTTTTCGACGGGCGGTTTCAGCATTTTCTCTCTCTCTCTCTGGGCATTTCCAACTGACATTGTAACAGGTGCACCTAACTGCTCTGCTGATTAGGGCCGGCAGTTGGCCCTGGTTGCTTGGCAACCTCAAGCCTGTCTGAGGGAGGAGAGGGGGGAGGGGCTATCTTAATCAATGACTATCAAGGCTACATTTTTAATGTCGGCCATTTTATCCTTCTCTCTCGCAGACACATACACAGACATAGATAGAGAGACACACAGACTTTCAAAATAAGAGTCCCTTCAAAATAAAATATTTTAGAAAACTCTCTCCTTAACAGGCAAAACACACACGCACACACACACAAACATACACACACACACACACACACACAACAAGACTTTCAAAATAAGAGTTCCTTCAAAATAAAGGACTGTAAAACTTTCTCCTTAACTGCCCCCCACAAGCCTGACTGTGATTAACTTGATTGAACTCTCTGTATAATAACAATGACTGTCAATAATACAGTTTGAATGTCGGCCATTTTATCCTTCTCTCTCAGAGATAAACACAGACAGATAGATGGATAGAGGGAGACACAGACAGACAGACAGACACACACAGACACACAGACACACACACACTAGACAAAATTCTTTCAAAATAAGAGTCCCTTCAAAATAAAAGACTTTAGAAAACCCTAAGACTTTGGAAAACCCTCTAATTAACAGACAAAACACACGCTGACAGCTATTTAATGTAGGGCTCGACGGGGCCAGAGTCAGGCACACTCAAAATTTCTTTAGAAATTTTTCTAGTTATTATTATTATTCTTACGCCCTTTTTTTGACGCGCTACTCGTCCCACAGTTTTTGTCACACATGCACAAAAAGGTGTCAAATCGACCGGCTCGGCCGGGCGACGCGGGCTATGACTTTTCTAAGGGTTTCGGCAAACGGTTTGCCTAAAAATCGCCAAAAACCACGCCAAAAAAATGAATGGGTGTGTATTGGTAGAATGTTCGCGAGCTACAGTTGGTGACATCATCGCTAGAGGGCAGAGGGAGAAAGAAATTCCTCGAAAAAAAAAATTTGTAAACTGCGCTTGAGGCCGCAAATTTCACTCTACAGAAATAATTTATACATAGAAACGTAGGAAAATTTGTGGTGGTCGCAGTGATAACACTGCTGAAGCTGTCACCTTTATAGTTTTGGCGTCACACGCAAAGATGCGGCAGCAACACCCATCCACAGCCCCATAGACTGCCATGTTAAAAAAGCGGGAAAATTTCTGGAGGAAAGCAGAAGTAACATTTCTTTGAATCGCTGTAAAGGGGACATTTCTTCCTGGTAATCACACAAAACAGGTCTCTAGACGTTCGGGAAGGGCTCAGCATGCTCACAGTAAAGTCGGTTCAGAGATTGGAGCAACGGTTTGGTCAGGAGTCCTTTCTGTTCGAGGGGTGGCTTTCAGACGTTTTTCTCTCTCTCAGCACTGTTTAATCTCACACAGCAGCTGCGGTTGATTGCTCTGCTCTGATTGGTGGGCTCCACCTGGCCCCTCTCACAGACACAGACAGGGAGCAGAGGGGGGAGGGGCTGTTTTCACTGTCTTTATAATATCAATGACTATCAGGGCTACATTTTTAATGTCGGCCATTTTATCCTTCTCTGTCGCAGACACATACACAGACATAGATAGAGAGACACACAGACTTTCAAAATAAGAGTCCCTTCAAAACAAAATATTTTAGAAAACTCTCTCCTCAACAGGCAAAACACGCACGCACACACACACAAACATACACACACACACACACACACACACACACACAACAAGACTTTCAAAATAAGAGTTCCTTCAAAATAAAAGACTGTAAAACTTTCTCCTTAACTGCCCCCCACAAGCCTGACTGTGATTAACTTGATTGAACTCTCTGTATAATAACAATGACTGTCAATAATACAGTTTGAATGTCGGCCATTTTATCCTTCTCTCTCAGAGATAAACACAGACAGATAGATGGATAGAGGGAGACACAGACAGACAGACAGACAGACACAGACACACAGACACACACACTAGACAAAATTCTTTCAAAATAAGAGTCCCTTCAAAATAAAAGACTTTGGAAAACTCTCTAATTAACAGACAAAACACACACACACGCGCATACACACGCTGACAGCTATTTAATGTAGGGCTCGACGGGGCCAGAGTCAGGCACACTCAAAATTTCTTTAGAAATTTTTCTAGTTATTATTATTATTCTTACGCCCTTTTTTTGACGCGCTACTCGTCCCACAGTTTTTGTCGCACATACGCAAAAAGGTGTCAAATCGACCGGCTCGGCTGGGCGACGCAGGCTATGACTTTTCTAAGGGTTTCGCCAAACGGTTTTGCCAAAAATCGCCAAAAACCACGCCAAAAAATGAATGGGTGTGTATTGGTAGAATGTTCGCGAGCTACAGTTGGTGACATCATCGCTAGAGGGCAGAGGGAGAGAGAAATTAGTTGAAAAATAAATTTGTAAACTGCGCTCAAGGCCGCAAATGTCACTCTACAGAAATAATTTATACATAGAAACGTAGGAAAATTTGTGGTGGTCGTAGTGATAACACTGCTGAAGCTGTCGGCTGTATAGTTTTGGCGTCACACGCAAAGATGCGGTAGCAACACCCATCCACAGCCCCATAAACTGCCATGTTAAAAAAGCGGGAAATTTTCTGGAGGAGAGCAGAAGTAACCTTTCTTTGAATCGCTCATAGAGGCACATTTCTTCATGTTATCACACAAAAAAGGTATCTAGACGTTCAGGAAGGGCTCAGCATGCTCGCAGTAAAGTTGGTTCAGTGATTGGAGCAACGGTTTGGTCAGGAGTTCTTTCTGTTCGAGGGGTGACTTTCAGCATTTTGTCTCTCTCTCTGGGCATTTCCAACTGACATTCTAACAGGTGCATCTAACTGCTCTGCTGATTAGGGCCGGCAGTTGGCCCTGGTTGCTTGGCAACCTCCTGCCTGAGGGAGCAGAGGGGGGAGGGGCTGTTTTCACTCACACAGCTTGTTGTATTAATACTGAATTTGCTGAGCAGTGTCAATAATAATGTATGGGGGCGACGGGGCCAGAGTCAGGCACACTCAAAATTTCTTTAGAAATTTTTCTAGTTGAGTGTGCCTGAAAGAGCACACTATATACTATTCCCCATACTTAATTTTATTATTATTATTCTTATATTTCTTCCGTATGTTTTTTCGGTTCGCTTCTCCTCCCAGAGTTTTGGTCGCACATAAACAAAAGTGGTATCAAAACGTGCGGCTCGATCGGGAATGGTGTGCTATGACTTTTCTAAGGGTTTCGGCAAACGGTTTTGCCAAAAATCGCCAAAAACCACGCCAAAAAATGAATGGGTGTGTATTGGTAGAATGTTTGCGAGCTACAGTTGGTGACATCATCGCTAGAGGGCAGAGGGAGAGAGAAATTCGTCGAAAAATAAATTTGTAAAGTGCGATTGAGGACACAAATGTCATTCCACAGAATTAATTTTTTCACTAGAAACGTAGGAAAATTTGTGGTAGTCGCAGTGATAACACTGCTGAAGCTGTCAGCTTTATAGTTTTGGCGTCACGCGCAAAGATGCGGCAGCAACACCCATCCACAGCCCCATAGACTGCCATGTTAAAAAAGCGGGAAAATTTCTGGAGGAGAGCAGAAGTAACCTTTCTTTGAATCGCTCGTAGAGGGCACAATTCTTCATGTTATAACACAAAACAGTAATGTAGACGTTCAGGAAGGGCTGACGATGCTCAAAATGAAGTCGGTTCAATGATAGGCCAAATGGTTTGGTCAGGAGTCCTTTCTGTTCGAGGGGTGACTTTCAGCATTTTGTCTCTCTCTCTGGGCATTTCCAACTGACATTTTAACAGGTGCACCTAACTGCTCTGCTGATTAGGGCCCGGCAGTTGGCCCTGGTTGCTTGGCAACCTCCTGCCTGAGGGAGCAGAGGGGGAGGGGCTGTTTTCACTCACACAGCTTGTTGTATTAATACTGAATTTGCTGAGCAGTGTCAATAATAATGTATGGTGGCGACGGGGCCAGAGTCAGGCACACTCAAAATTTCTTTAGAAATTTTTCTAGTTATTATTATTATTCTTACGCCATTATTTTGGCTCGCTACTCCTCCCGCAGTTTTGGTCGCACATACACAAAAAAAGTATCAAAACGTGCGGCTCGGCCGGGAATCGTGCGCTATGACTTTTCTAAGCATTTTGCCAAACGGTTTGCCGATAAATCGCCAAAAACCACACCAAAAAATGAATGGGTGTGTATTGGTAGAATGTTCGCGAGCTACAGTTGGTGACATCATCGCTAGAGGGCAGAGGGAGAGAGAAATTCGTCGAAAAATAATTTTGTAAATTGCGCTCGAGGCCGCAAATGTCCATCTACAGATATAATTTATACATAGAAACGTAGGAAAATTCCTCTTCTCACTGACATTCGTCTGCTGAAGCTCTCAGATTTATAGTTTTGGCGTGAGACACAAAGATGCGGCAGCAAAACCAACCCACGGCCGCATCTACTCCCATGTTAAAAAGGCTGGAAAATTTCTGAAGGAAAGCAGAAGTAACATTTCTTTGAATCGCTGTAAAGGGGACATTTCTTCCTGGTAACCACACAAAACAGTAATGTAGACGTTCAGGAAGGGCTCAGCATGCTCACAGTAAAGTCGGTTCAGTGATTGGAGCAACGGTTTGGTCAGGAGTCCTTTCTGTTCGAGGGGTGACTTTCAGCATTTTGTCTCTCTCTCTGGGCATTTCCAACTGACATTCTAACAGGTGCACCTAACTGCTCTGCTGATTAGGGCCCGGCAGTTGGCCCTGGTTGCTTGGCAACCTCCTGCCTGAGGGAGCAGAGGGGGGGAGGGGGCTGTTTTCACTCACACAGCTTGTTGTATTAATACTGAATTTGCTGAGCAGTGTCAATAATAATGTATGGGGGCGACGGGGCCAGAGTCAGGCACACTCAAAATTTCTTTAGAAATTTTTCTAGTTGAGTGTGCCTGAAAGAGCACACTATATACTATTCCTCGGGCTTATTATTATTCGTCTTCCGTTTCTTCCGTGTTTTTTTCGGTTCGCTTCTCCTCCCAGAGTTTTGGTCGCACATACACAAAAGTGGTATCAAAACGTGCGGCTCCATCGGGAATGGTGTGCTATGACTTTTCTAAGGGTTTCGGCAAACGGTTTTGCCAGAAATCGCCAAAAACCAGGCCAAAAAAATGAATGGGTGTGTATTGGTAGAATGTTCGCGAGCTAGAGTGTGTGATGTCATCGCTAGAGGGCAGAGGGAGAGAGAAATTCGTCGAAAAATAAATTTGTAAAGTGCGATTGAGGACACAAATGTCATTCCACAGAATTAATTTTTTCACTAGAAACGTAGGAAAATTTGTGCTGGTCGCAGTGATAACACTGCTGAAGCTGTCAGCTTTATAGTTTTGGCGTCACGCGCAAAGATGCGGCAGCAACACCCATCCACAGCCCCATAGACTGCCATGTTAAAAAAGCGGGAAAATTTCTGGAGGAGAGCAGAAGTAACCTTTCTTTGAATCGCTCGTAGAGGGCACAATTCTTCATGTTATCACACAAAACAGTAATGTAGACGTTCAGGAAGGGCTCACGATGCTCAAAATGAAGTCGGTTCAATGATAGGCCAAATGGTTTGGTCAGGAGTCCTTTCTGTTCGAGGGGTGATTTTCAGCATTTTGTCTCTCTCTCTGGGCATTTCCAACTGACATTTTAACAGGTGCACCTAACTGCTCTGCTGATTAGGGCCCGGCAGTTGGCCCTGGTTGCTTGGCAACCTCCTGCCTGAGGGAGCAGAGGGGGGAGGGGCTGTTTTCACTCACACAGCTTGTTGTATTAATACTGAATTTGCTGAGCAGTGTCAATAATAATGTATGGGGGCGACGGGGCCAGAGTCAGGCACACTCAAAATTTCTTTAGAAATTTTTCTAGTTGAGTGTGCCTGAAAGAGCACACTATATACTATCCACCATACTTATTATTCTTATTATTGAGTGTGCCTGAAAGAGCACACTATATACTATTCCCCATACTTATTATTCTTATTATTATTATTCTTCCGTACGTTTTTCGGTCGACTACTCCTCCCAGAGTTTTGGTCGCACATACACAAAAAAAGTGTCAAATCGACCGGCTCGGCCGGGATCGGTATGCTATGACTTTTCTAAGGGTTTCACTGAACGGTTTTGCCAAAAATCGCCAAAAACCACGCCAAAAAATGAATGGGTGTGTATTGGTAGAATGTTCGCGAGCTACAGTTGGTGACATCATCGCTAGAGGGCAGAGGGAGAAAGAAATTCCTCGAAAAAAAAAAATTTGTAAACTGCGCTTGAGGCCGCAAATTTCACTCTACAGAAATAATTTATACATAGAAACGTAGGAAAATTTGTGGTGGTCGCAGTGATAACACTGCTGAAGCTGTCAGCTTTATAGTTTTGGCGTCACACGCAAAGATGCGGCAGCAACACCCATCCACAGCCCCATAGACTGCCATGTTAAAAAAGCGGGAAATTTTCTGGAGGAAAGCAGAAGTAACATTTCTTTGAATCGCTGTAAAGGGGACATTTCTTCCTGGTAATCACACAAAACAGGTCTCTAGACGTTCGGGAAGGGCTCAGCATGCTCACAGTAAAGTCGGTTCAGAGATTGGAGCAACGGTTTGGTCAGGAGTCCTTTCTGTTCGAGGGGTGGCTTTCAGACGTTTTTCTCTCTCTCAGCACTGTTTAATCTCATACAGCAGCTGCGGTTGATTGCTCTGCTCTGATTGGTGGGCTCCACCTGGCCCCTCTCACAGACACAGACAGGGAGCAGAGGGGGGGAGGGGCTGTTTTCACTGTCTTTATAATATCAATGACTATCAGGGCTACATTTTTAATGTCGGCCATTTTATCCTTCTCTGTCGCAGACACATACACAGACATAGATAGAGAGACACACAGACTTTCAAAATAAGAGTCCCTTCAAAACAAAATATTTTAGAAAACTCTCTCCTCAACAGGCAAAACACGCACGCACACACACACAAACATACACACACACACACACACACACACACAACAAGACTTTCAAAATAAGAGTTCCTTCAAAATAAAAGACTGTAAAACTTTCTCCTTAACTGCCCCCCACAAGCCTGACTGTGATTAACTTGATTGAACTCTCTGTATAATAACAATGACTGTCAATAATACAGTTTGAATGTCGGCCATTTTATCCTTCTCTCTCAGAGATAAACACAGACAGATAGATGGATAGAGGGAGACACAGACAGACAGACAGACAGACACAGACACACAGACACACACACTAGACAAAATTCTTTCAAAAGAAGAGTCCCTTCAAAATAAAAGACTTTGGAAAACTCTCTAATTAACAGACAAAACACACACACACGCGCATACACACGCTGACAGCTATTTAATGTAGGGCTCGACGGGGCCAGAGTCAGGCACACTCAAAATTTCTTTAGAAATTTTTCTAGTTATTATTATTATTCTTCCGTACGTTTTTCGGTCGACTACTCCTCCCAGAGTTTTGGTCGCACATACACAAAAAAGGTGTCAAATCGACCGGCTCGGCCGGGATCGGTATGCTATGACTTTTCTAAGGGTTTCACTGAACGGTTTTGCCAAAAATCGCCAAAAACCACGCCAAAAAAATGAATGGGTGTGTATTGGTAGAATGTCCCAGACCTAGAGTGGGTGATGTCATCGCTAGAGGGCAAGAGAGAGAGAAATTCGTCAAAAAAAAAATTTGTAAACTGCGATTGAGGCCACAAATGTCTCTCTACAGAAATAATTTTATAGCTAGAAATGTAGGAAAATTTGTGGTGGTCGCAGTGATAACACTGCTGAAGCTGTCGGCTTTATAGTTTTGGCGTGAGACACAAAGATGCGGCAGCAACACCAACCCACGGCCGCATCTACGCCCATGTTAACGGGAGAGGAGAAATTTCCAAAAGGAGCAGGGAGCACCTGTTCTTTCTATGACTACCAAGGCCAAGGTTTATACAATTTTCGCCTCAAATATATATGTAGATGATCAGGAGAAGCTCAAGATGCTCATAGTGAAGTCGGTTCAATGATAGGCCAAACGGTTTGGCCACCACACCGTCTTTTCGACGGGCGGTTTCAGCATTTTCTCTCTCTCTCTCTGGGCATTTCCAACTGACATTGTAACAGGTGCACCTAACTGCTCTGCTGATTAGGGCCGGCAGTTGGCCCTGGTTGCTTGGCAACCTCAAGCCTGTCTGAGGGAGGAGAGGGGGGAGGGGCTATCTTAATCAATGACTATCAAGGCTACATTTTTAATGTCGGCCATTTTATCCTTCTCTGTCGCAGACACATACACAGACATAGATAGAGAGACACACAGACTTTCAAAATAAGAGTCCCTTCAAAATAAAATATTTTAGAAAACTCTCTCCTTAACAGGCAAAACACACACGCACACACACAAACATACACACACACACACACACACACACACAACAAGACTTTCAAAATAAGAGTTCCTTCAAAATAAAAGACTGTAAAACTTTCTTCTTAACTGCCCTCCACAAGCCTGACTGTGATTAACTTGATTGAACTCTCTGTATAATAACAATGACTGTCAATAATACAGTTTGAATGTCGGCCATTTTATCCTTCTCTCTCACAGAGATAAACACAGACAGATAGATGGATAGAGGGAGACACAGACAGACAGACAGACACAAACAGACACACAGACACACACACACCGGGCGGTTTCAGCATTTTCTCTCTCTCTCTCTGGGCATTTCCAACTGACATTCTAACAGGTGCACCTAACTGCTCTGCTGATTAGGGCCGGCAGTTGGCCCTGGTTGCTTGGCAACCTCAAGCCTGTCTGAGGGAGGAGAGGGGGGAGGGGCTATCTTAATCAATGACTATCAAGGCTACATTTTTAATGTCGGCCATTTTATCCTTCTCTCTCGCAGACACAAACACACA
Organism: Argyrosomus regius; assembly: GCA_946959425.1. Taxonomy (NCBI): domain Eukaryota; kingdom Metazoa; phylum Chordata; class Actinopteri; family Sciaenidae; genus Argyrosomus; species Argyrosomus regius. The sequence goes on from CAMPSB010000155.1 coordinate 14,687, forward strand.
CACACACACACGCACACACACACAAACATACACATACACACACACACAACAAGACTTTCAAAATAAGAGTCCCTTCAAAATAAAAGACTTTGTAAAACTCTCTCCTTAACGGACACAGATTTTGTACTACAGAAATAAAAATTATATCACTAGACATTCTAACAGGTGCACCTAACTGCTCTGCTGATTAGGGCAGTTGGCCCTGGTTGCTTGGCAACCTCAAGCCTGTCTGAAGGAGGAGAGGGGGGGAGGGGCTATCTTAATCAATGACTATCAAGGCTACATTTTTAATGTCGGCCATTTTATCCTTCTCTCTCGCAGACACACACACACACACACACACACACACACACACACACAACAAGACTTTCAAAATAAGAGTTCCTTCAAAATAAAAGACTGTAAAACTTTCTCCTTAACTGCCCCCCACAAGCCTGACTGTGATTAACTTGATTGAACTCTCTGTATAATAACAATGGCTGTCAATAATACAGTTTGAATGTCGGCCATTTTATCCTTCTCTCTCAGAGATAAACACAGACAGATAGATGGATAGAGGGAGACACAGACAGACAGACAGACACACACAGACACACAGACACACACACACTAGACAAAATTCTTTCAAAATAAGAGTCCCTTCAAAATAAAAGACTTTGGAAAACCCTCTAATTAACAGACAAAACACACACACGTGCATACACACGCTGACAGCTATTTAATGTAGGGCTCGACGGGGCCAGAGTCAGGCACACTCAAAATTTCTTTAGAAATTTTTCTAGTTATTATTATTATTCTTACGCCCTTTTTTTGGCTCGCTACTCCTCCCGCACTTTTTGTCGCACATACACAAAAAGGTATCAAAACGTGCGGCTCGACCGGGAATCATGCGCTATGACTTTTCTAAGGGTTTCGGCAAACGGTTTTGCCAAAAATCGCCAAAAACCACGCCAAAAAATGAATGGGTGTGTATTGGTAGAATGTTCGCGAGCTACAGTTGGTGACATCATCGCTAGAGGGCAGAGGGAGAGAGAAATTCGTCGAAAAATTAATTTGTAAACTGCTCCAGAGGCCACAAATGTCACTCTACAGAAATAATTTATACATAGAAACGTAGGAAAATTTGTGGTAGTCGCAGTGATAACACTGCTGAAGCTGTCAGCTTAATAGTTTTGGCGTCACACGCAAAGATGCGGCAGCAACACCCATCCACAGCCCCATAGACTGCCATGTTAAAAAAGCGGGAACATTTCTGGAGGAAAGCAGAAGTAACGTTTCTTTGAATCGCTCCAAAGGGGACATTTCTTCCTGGTAATCACACAAAACAGGTATCTAGACGTTCAGGAAGGGCTCAGCATGCTCACAGTAAAGTCGGTTCAGTGATTGGAGCAACGGTTTGGTCAGGAGTCCTTTCTGTTCGAGGGGTGACTTTCAGCATTTTGTCTCTCTCTCTGGGCATTTCCAACTGACATTCTAACAGGTGCACCTAACTGCTCTGCTGATTAGGGCCCGGCAGTTGGCCCTGGTTGCTTGGCAACCTCCTGCCTGAGGGAGCAGTGGGGGGAGGGGCTGTTTTCACTCACACAGCTTGTTGTATTAATACTGAATTTGCTGAGCAGTGTCAATAATAATGTATGGGGGCGACGGGGCCAGAGTCAGGCACACTCAAAATTTCTTTAGAAATTTTCTAGTTATTATTATTCTTACGCCCTTTTTTTGACGCGCTACTCGTCCCACAGTTTTGGACGCACATACACAAAAAAGGTGTCAACGCGGGCTATGTCTTTTCTCAGGGTTTCACCAAACGGTTTTGCCAAAAATCGCCAAAGATGCGGCAGCAACACCCATCCACAGCCCCATAGACTGCCATGTTAAAAAAGCGGGAAAATTTCTGGAGGAAAGCAGAAGTAACCTTTCTTTGAATCGCTCTAAAGGTCACATTTCTTCCTGGTAATCACACAAAACAGGTATCTAGACGTTCAGGAAGGGCTCAGCATGCCCACAGTAAAGTCAGTTCAGTGATTGGAGCAACGGTTTGGTCAGGAGTCCTTTCTGTTCGAGGGGTGACTTTCAGCATTTTGTCTCTCTCTCTGGGCATTTCCAACTGACATTCTAACAGGTGCACCTAACTGCTCTGCTGATTAGGGCCCGGCAGTTGGCCCTGGTTGCTTGGCAACCTCCTGCCTGAGGGAGCAGAGGGGGGAGGGGCTGTTTTCACTCACACAGCTTGTTTTACTGAATTTGCTGAGCAGTGTCAATAATAATGTATGGGGGCGACGGGGCCAGAGTCAGGCACACTCAAAATTTCTTTAGAAATTTTCTAGTTATTATTATTATTTAAATGTTATGGGTCTAACACTTATGTAGTTAACAAATGATCCTCTAGTTAATGTCCAACACTACATAGAAGTGTTGAGAAAAACTAACACTGGTTGTTGTTAATAAGTTACATTTTAACTCCAAAAAGAGTCTGTAATTACACCAAATTAGTGTTAAGGTACCAACACTGCAAAAAGAGTTAAATTAACACTCTGTGGCGTGGACCCATATAGACACTTTAAAAGTGTTGAAATCAGCTCTGGCAGTGTTAATTTGAGTATGCTGATTTTACCTTTGATTTAGCATTTGATAAAGCTAAAAAATAAACTATCAAAGATATACTTTTGTATAAGCAAAAATATGCATCAAGTGTAAAATAACTACCTGTACAAGCAGCTGATGGAGACAGCCTCCAAGCTGGAACTCTACAAAACTGAATGGTGGTGCAGATTTTTATCATGGATTTGGCTCATAAATGGTCAATAATAGCACACGGTATGACATCAAGCATTACCCTGGACACACATACACACGCACGCACACACACACACACAAAAAAAACCCCACAAACAAATGTATATATGCATGTGGCTGTAGTACTTAAGTGGCACTGTATTAAGATAAAGGCATGTGAAGAGCATGTGTGTGTGTGGTGTGTGTGTGTGTGACAGAGGGCAAGAGATAGTGTGTGTGTGTGTGTGTGTGTGTGTGTGTGTGTGTGTGTGTGTGTGTGTGTGTGTGTGTGTGTGTGTGTGTGTGTGTGTAGTCGTTAATCTCTGTTTTGTCCTTGAAAAGCTGAAGGCGAGCCCAGTCCTTCCGGTTTGTATTACCACCTGCCAAGATGCGCCACCCACATCTCATTTACCAGGGTTCACAGCACACACACACACACACACACACACACACACACACACATATTAGGATTGTATCTGTCCAGGTCAGAGCAATACGTTTCTTCATTTTCCACATTCACTGGAGTTGGCTCTAAATTCACCCATTGGTCTACTTTCAGTCTCCTTTAGTTTGCAAGTATGAACCAAGCTGAAGGCCAACATCTCAGGATCCAGTTTTGCAAACCTGCAAAGCTCAGTACAGGAAAAAGCACTGTAATACAAGAACACTCCAACTCATTTCTGATTTAACAAATCTCAGATGAATGTATGATTATACATTTGTCACTACTGATATGAGCAGTGTAGGCTAATAAGTTATTATAGTGTAATGACTACAGTTATTATAGGCACTGGGGTACTATAAGACCTCACAATGCGCTACAGAAATAAATCAATAAATGACAAAAAAATAAAAATAAAAATAGACATATTGGGGCGGTGTTTAGCTCAGTTGGTAGAGCAGCCACCCCATGTGCGAAGGCTCAGTCCTTGCTGCGGAAGCCCAGGGTTCGAATCAGACCTGTGGCCCTTTGCTGCATGTCATTTCCCGTCTCTCTCTCCCCACATTCCTGTCACTCTTCAGCTGTCTCTATCAGAAATAAAGCTTGAAAAGGCCAAAAAAATAATCTTTAAATATAGACATATTAGCAGGACATGAGATACAGAACGTCATATTGGACTTTGTTGCCTCAACAACTCAAGAACTTGCTTGAGTGGGAGACATGAAAAATGACGATTTCTTACTAAAATCCAAGCTGGTTTGTGGATCAGATACACGCCGAATTAAACAGACTCAAAACACTGTTAATTCACTGTCTGTCCAGTGTGTGACCTTCTGATAATGTAGCATGTTTGATTTGATCAGAACATCAAGACAAGGAAAAGACTGATATTTCCACCAAAGTGGCTGTCAACAGACTCTTTTTTCACTGGTTGCATACACGATACAAAGCAACTGGCCTGTGGTAACATGTAGACCTACACAAGCTTGGGTTCACTAAATGTCCATGTGCAGCTTGGCAGTAGTGCAGTCCCAGTCCATGTGTGGAACTATTTGTGTTGGTGGAGCCAAATAAATGAGTAAATACACAAATAAATCATATTATGAATATCAGCACAGCTGTGTCTACAACCGAATCACAGCCATGTGATGTAATTTTGAAGTTGCACCATGTGTAATTCATGTAGCTCACACAGCTGGGCAGCTGTGAAAGAAGTATTCAGATCCTTTACCTAAGTGAAAGTAACCTAATCCTAACCTAAACCCTAAACCTAATACTACTTACAGACGTATTATCAGCAAAAAGAGCTATAAAAATAAAGTATTAAAATTCAGTATTCATTCTGCAGAAAACTATGAACCCTGTGACTCATATTATAATATTATAATTATAATAATAATTAACACCATTCACTTTACCCTATCTGTAGTCACGTATTTACTGTTTTGATCAACGCTGTGCAATATCCCTGTGTACACGTCACTTTACTCCTATCAACATTTTAAATGTTGTAGTATATCATATGTTCATATATATTTATACAGTGACACTTCTCGGTACTTGTTTGTATAGACAATAACACTATTTTAGTAATTTTTATTTTATATTTCTATATTATTCTTTTTTACCTTAAATTTTATAGTATTGTATTTTACTTGCTGCTGAGCTGACCGGTTCCTCGTCCAACACATATCATTGTATTGTTGAGCCTGTGTAAACCTGCATATGATACATAAACCTGAAACTTGGAACAATTATTGAAATAAAACCATGTGAGAAGTTTACAGGGAAATCACTCTCAAGTGAAGTGGTCGATCATCTTCTAAATGTGTCTATGCCCTGGTGAGCTGTTATGTTATGCTAACACAGGCAGGCTGGGTGTCGAAGATAATCACAGTCGTGCTTGTTATGGAATTTTCTATCCTTAGGTTACACAAGGTCACGTGTGGGCCTTGAGGTCCTCGGCAGTACTAATTGTTTGGCTTTGACTGGGAGCAGTAGGTGCCAGTCTATCTCAACACTGTAGTGGCCAGGGTCGAAGAGACTATTGCTGCCTGCTTAGACATAATAGAAAGCTTGCCGTTGACGTAAACAGACATCTGTGTCTCCAGACTAGAATATGTTGACAATAACACCGTCCTTGGTAGAAACATTCTCTTTGTCTCATTTGGGGCGTATAGTGTTGGTGTTATCTTGAGGTTTAAAGTCTATCCACCAGGATGAGTTCGGCAGAATGTGAGACCGACTCAGGCACTTCTGATGCACTATGAGAGTGTCTCTAATTCTCCTTGGCCAAGCATCAATAAATATTACAGCATAAGACATCAGAGGCTCCTGAACACTTTCTTCCCTCCTGACCTCACCATTGACCTTTGACTTCAGCAATTTCTCCACAACAGTGCTGATATTCAGTACAACATCACAAGCTTGAGCGTGATATTATACAGTAATTCTACAAGCAGCATTTATTGGTTAACAGTAATTAGTGACTACAAATTATGATTTGTTTGTTTATTTATTCATTTATTTGGCTCCACCATCACAAATAGTTCCACAACTGGGATTGCATGGTTGCCAAGCAACACATCAACATTTTCCTGAACACTAGCGCAGTGAACGACTTTGTCAAGATCTATGTGACATGTATGCAACCAGTGAAATAAGAGTCTGTTGACTTGATATCTTCCTGTGAAAGTGGGGCAGATACAGCAGCACAGCACCATCTGGATTTATCTGGGACCAGTAAAGGTAAATGCAAAATGAACTTACAAAAGTATCTTTGCGCCCCAAAATTTCACATCCACCTACTGATGTGCATGGCAGTGATCATCAAAGTCAATATTCTCAAATAGCTTTAGCTAAATTTGATAAACAAATCAATTGTCACTAATTTAGACATGCAAGTGGCCAAACAACTCATTTTCTCACTGACTGAGTGGGACTGATAAAACTAAAGAAAAGATCTGAATGACTAACACTTTATGATATAATTTGAATTTGTTTCTGTTCATTTGTGATGAAGAAAATACACATTTAACATAGTATAGACTAATTGAATCAAGTAATATCTAGGGGAAACCCTTAGCCCCCTACCAGGTTGGTTCCTTGATCATCACAATATACATTGGGGACAGTGCAGACTCGCTAATCAGGTGATGTCTATTGTTTACTTGACGACTTCAGGTCTTAATGCAAATGCCCCCAGTCCCTACCCTTTTACATATTCTTTGATCACGGTTGTCTTTCTGTATAAAAGTGTTCCATTTCATTTGCTCTGGGTCAACTCACTGGATCAGAGACCCTCTGTGACCGTCAGTTCACCAGTGTGCTGGCATGCTTTTTAATAAACACACCACCACAGCAAACATCTCAACTGGACTCGATGATTTCTTCGACATTTGTTTTCATGAATCCAATTGATATTTATCCAAATGTTTTTTATTCCTATACATGCACTCAAATTAGATACTGGTCATACAGTGATACAAAACAATTAGTGATCAATAGAAAACTGTAGAACTTGCCATACGTGGAATTACTCAAGTTCCACAGTATGTCACACATGCTGTGGACTTCTGAGAATAGTTTGACTGAGAGGACAGTGTTTATGCCATTTTGTCATTAGCACACAGACAGGTAGCAAGGCACTCATGCACGTCAATGAACGTGTGCTCACACACAAGAAGGTGATGGTGCTGAATATAAGCAGGGAGCAGCCATCAGTCACAGTGCCCTTCATCTTCTGTGTGTGTGTGTGTGTGCGTGTGTGTGTGTGTGTGTTTTAAGGGGCTGGCACTGCACCAGTCTGGCTCATTATACACATTGACTAATGAACCAGTACACACACTTGACACACAAAGCAATGTCAAAAAACAGAGGAACAACTGTTACCACTTCCCATCATGCATTTATGAATGTCAAAGTGACACACACACACACACACACACACATGCCGTATTTTCAGGCAGACCCTAATGCATATACTATACACATGCTTAAAATGACAAAAAGAGTTTCACAATACACGTTGAGGAATTATTAAACCAGAACTTGTGGAAGACAATGCCACCTAAAATGATGACAGGCAAGTTGTCTATCACTTGCCGTCATCATTGACCTGTTCATGGGAATTGTTGGACGGCTGTGACTCCGGAGGTAGAGCAGGTCGTCCACTAATCAGGTGATTGGCAGTTCCATCTCTGGCTCCTCCAGTCTGCATGTCGAAGTGTCCTTAGGCAAGATACTGAACCCCAAAATTGCTCCCTAAGGCCGCACCAGTGTTGTGTGAATTAGCTCCTTAAACTGTTGGCACCTTGCATACAGTAGCAGCCTATACAGTACCATTAGTGTATGAATGTGTTTGAATGAAATATATAGTGTAAAAGCACGTCAGAATATTGGCGCTATATACAGTAAGTACAGTCCATTTACCATTTTTGGGAATGTATTTTTTTTAATGTTGGGAAATACCTCCAGCTCAAGTTTGAGTATTTTTGGTCGGCCATGGTGGACTGTCTGTCCAACCTGAAGCAACATTCAGGACACACATCTGGGCAGCACAAGTGCAGAGGATGTAGAGTGGAATCACTCGATTCATGACACCCCAGAACTGTAAAGTTATTAGATCGTGCTGTGTTTAGAGTCATCATCATCAAGTTGACAGTTCTCTGATGATGTAACACTCCATGTGTGAGAGAAATGTAACCAATAACAAGATTACCCCATCTTCTCTGAAAGGTGTTTTATTGAAGGTTAAAAAAAAAAAAAAGTCTGGAACAGGCTGATCTTTACTTCTGTCCTTCATCCAGGAGAGTCTGTGGAACAAATAGTTTTGATAGACCAAACATTTTGCCCATCTATTAAGTTTTTCTTAATATAATAAACGCAAGTGTGCTCTACTCTTCTTAACTATTTATTTCTTCTGCATTCATGCTGATGGCAGCAGAGGACTTTAAAAATGGTGCATAAAAAGCACAAATTGATGCATTAGAAATTTACAGTTTTAGTCGATAGACTCCTTAAATGACAAGGACTGATGTGAATGTTATCAAACCACAGTGTCACAGTACATGTTGGACAACTAGGTAAAACTAAACTCAGACTAAACAACAAAGTATTATTTATTTACATGTATTAATCATCAAATCAACAGGGAGAGGCTTGAGGAAAGATTCTTGGAAAGAAAGATTCTTGGCCTCCATAAGAGTTCCTGTTTCACAAGAGCTCTAATCTATTTGATCAAATTCCTTTGAGGTTTAGTATATGAAGGGAAAACACACAGATCATTAAAAAACAGAGTAGTTGAGCGCAGCCCAGATTCTGGACCAGTGTAACCTGGTGGCAGTGCATTTCAGAGGCAAATCTCCAGTGGATGCTCACACCTAGAGGTCTGAATCAAGAATATGAGATCAAACATTTTTTCTAAGATAAAGATGTTGGTAGAATCATCTCTATGGCAACCCGATGGCTCCACTCTAACATAGATCTGTATCAATATGAATTGTACATGAATTTAAGTTCTTCTTTTTCCGCATCTTATCTTGAATGTAGATGATGTCAAGGTAGAGTTTTATTAATATAATGTCCATCCAATCCGTCCATTATCTGTAACCACTTATCCTCATCAGGGTCATTGTGGGGCTGGAGCCAGCTGACTTTGGGTAAGAGGCGGGGTACACCCAGGGGCGGGTCCAGAGAATTTTCTGGTGGGGGGCACAGGGGGTAACAACAATTAATCTGGGGGGGCCACCCAAAAATAACAAAAATGAAGGCTGCCACTGATTGCCCACTTCAGTATTTATATTGTACAGTTACACACTGTTTATGTTTTCATCTTGCTTTTCTTGACCACATTAAATCTGCTGGGTGTACTCTTACCAAGTGGTAACACACAGAACACTAGGATGTTTGCTGTACAGAGGTAGTTAGAAGTTAGTGCTTCTAGCTCTGTACAGTGAACATAGCAGTGTTCTGTGTAGTAATCAGTTTTAAGCAGCACTTAAATTCTTACAATGTAACAACAATATCCTATTATAATAAAATAAATAAAATAAAAATGTAAAATAGAATTTAGAAAATAGAATAAAAAGCTCAGTGTTCTGTGTAGTTATCAGTTTTAATAAGCACAGTCATCACAATGAAATTTAGAACACTAACAACAATATTTATACTTAACATCAGTAGTGCTCAGTTTTGTACAGTAAACATATATATATATCAAATTCTCACAGTGAAATTGACAATAACAACAATATTCAAAATCAGCTCTTTACACTGTGTACTGTAAACAATTATGTGTTCTGTATCACAATCAGATCAAGTACCACTCAATGTACCACTCATTTGGAGGTGCTGACACAATAACTGTATTTTGCGATTGCCGTGTTTGCTGCTGAACAACCTTACAAACTCGTCCATATCCAAGGCCTTGGCTCTCTTGGACTCCACACTTAGCACCCCAAGATCACTCAGTCTTTCATTGTTCATGGTGGTGCGCAAGTGATTTTTGATCAGTTTCAATGCAGAAAAACTGCGTTCACAGGCAGCTGTGCTTACAGGTAGGGCCAAAGCAGTTTTGCACAACCTGAACAGTTCATAGAAGACTTCTTTAAATGGCTCCAGGAACTCTGTAAACTCAAGCAAACTGGTGAGATTCTTCATTCGAGCTGCCTCCTTTCTCGTCAAGATCCGCTTGGCTTGGTGGAGCTCATGCTTCAGATCCTCCAGGTTTGTGTCGTAAATGGTTCCAAACAAAAACAAAGGAGCCTCCTCTAAAAAGCTGTTTCTTTTAGGATTGAGTGCCTGAATCCCTCTCATGATATCACAATTGGTTTTTGAAAACCGCCTCTCTAGCTCAGCATTTACACGGTCTAGGATTGGATAGTAAACAGTCTTACAAAAATAATCCTTGCTGATGTCACTGTAACGCTGACCAACTGTGGACATGACAACAGTGTCGTAAAGAGCAGAGCTTGTTTTAGGTTGCCTTTTAGACATCCTCTCTGTGCTGATGTCGCACTGCTGAGCCATGCTTAGCACTTCTGTCCACAGCTGGTCAAAAGATGATTCATCTCTGTATTTTACTATTGACACCTGCAGTGCCTCAATGAGGTCAATTGCTCTGGCGAGGTCCACTGATGAGGACTGCAGCATATCACTCAAAAACTTTGTATCTCCAAGTATTCTTCTAAAGGTTGCTAGAAGGCCAATGAAATCTAGGTTTAGCTGCCCTCGCAGTCCACGTACCTCTACAATGTCATGAAGGACTTGTAGCACAGCTGGAAGCCGGTCCATTAGGTTTCGACAGGCATAATACCTGCAAGCCCACCTAATATCACTGAGTCTGGGCAACTCTCGAGGCTGATCTTCCTGATACATTGAGCGCTGTATGTCCTGCCATTTCTGGTGGACATAGGAACCTGACAGAAACACATAAAGGCGCTGCAGCAAAGAAAAAAAGCATGCCGCTTCTGGTACTGCTCTGACTGTGTCCACAATAACCAAATTTAGGCAATGTGCATTGCAGTGCACATAAAACGCATGCTTGGCCAGGGACTGTATCCTTGCAGACACACCACTGTGCTTGCCACTCATTACTGAAGCCCCGTCATAGCCCTGCCCCACCAGCTGTTCTCTGTATTCTAAACTGTACTTTTGCAGGCTATTAACAATTTTTTCGGTTAGCCCAGCTGCATCAAGTTTGTCTGCATGCTCAAAATGCATGAAGCTTTCATGCACTGTACCTCTGTAGTAGTACCTGAGTACTAATGAAATTTGTTCCTGTTTTTTTAAGTCTTTTGTTTCATCAGCTAGAATACTGAACACCCCACTTTCTTTTACCTCAATAATGTCCTTTCTCACCATGTCTGCTAAAACCTCTAAAATCTCATTCTGAATATGGTTGCTGGTGTACTTGGCATTGCTATGTCCCATTTTCTGTTTTATTAAGGAGTCATGCTTGGCTATGAGCTCCAAAATGGCCAAAAAGTTGCCCTTGTTTCCTGAGTCCTCTGACTCCTGATGGCCACGTTGTGCTATGTTCTGAGTGGCTGTGCATAGCAAAACATCCGCAACTGTTTTGATATACTTCCTGTTTTCCTCTACCTTTTTTTGGTACTGTTTGTCCATTGCCTGGAGTAAAGATGTATTGTTCTCAACACCCCTCTGATACTCCGTCCATGCCACCATGGCATTAAGATGGTGCTCTGCTCTAGCATGTAAGCAGAAACCTCCATCTTTGTACGTGGCCTTTTTCCAATTTGAAAAGCCAGTAGCTGAGTTAAACGTTGTCTCCAGAACAGAGGGCAGCGAAAAATGTCTGCATGCAAAACAAAAAGCACTATCCTGGCACTGGGAGTATTCAACCCAGGTATAGGCTTTATACCAGGAAGCACTGAAGGCCCTGGTCCTACCCTGTCCGTGCTGAGTGCGAGGGAAGGTCTTCAGGATAGGTTGTGCAGGTCCTGCAGCTCTAGTTTGAGAAATGTCTGGAAATATTAAAAATAAATCCAAAATGAGTCTGTGGAAATTAATACTCATGATCAACACTGACATTTAAAGACAAAAATATGCTTTTGTTCTTGTTCCCACAGCCAATGTCTGAAAAATATATGCATACATGTAGATTCTGGAATTTTTAAATGAGGAAGAAGAATTAAGTTCATTTTTAAAGATGTTTAACATTTTATTTAACTTTTTAAAAGTTGAGTTGGATCATTAAGCAATGACAACTCCAAAGTAACATTTAGATTGTCAAGCTTTACCTTACCTTATATTAAGGGCCACTGCATTTCAGCAGGCAAGTAATACAAAAGAGTAATTCACATGTTGCTGGTGATAGGTTAATAGCATTTTTAATAAATATTCTACCTTGGGGACCTTTCGGTGTAGCAAAAGTATGATGAACTGGGAGGTTCCTGTTGCTGCTGGAGCTGCTATAACTGCTGGAGCTGCTGCAGCTGTCATCTGATTCACCATGGTCATCACCAGGGTCAGTCCTCTCCCTTTGTGCATCTGAAAGTATTGATTGACACAGTCAACACTTCATTAATTCTATTTTTAATTGAACATACATGATTTAATTTTATTTTTAATAAAGCGTAAAGCGTACATGATAATTTATTTATAATATATAGCATGAATTGCAGATATTCAACAAATACACAATTTTAAGTGCATAGTGCCAGTTTTATACTGTGATTAAAAAGGAGGTATTAAAAGGAGATATTTCAATTCCTTCATTCACTGAATAACTGTAAAATTGTGCAGAACACCACATTACACATTTTAAAGCTTTTCCCTAATACCTGCATTTTCACCTGGAGGTCCATGAGTGCTGGTATGGCCCTGGAAATTTTGCTCTATGTTTGCTGCCTGGCTGCATTCAGCTTGACTCTCACACTCCTGCTGGTCACCTGCACTCTCCCTAATTTTCTTCTTACTGAAGAAATTGGAGATATCTCCCTGCCTTCGTTTCATACTGTAGTCATTGAAAACGTGTCCACAAACACAATGAAAAGCAACATGTTATTTGTACTGTACCAACACCACAGTAGCAACAATGATATGATACTCTGTTGTTGACTGTTTATTCATGTCGCAAAACAGACGACAGATGCGAACGTTACTGAAATAGTGGAGAGATGTTTACGTTTATCCAGATGGAGAGCTAACTAAAGTAAAACACACCTGCAGTGTTTAAGAACACTTTTCCATGCAAATTGAACCAAATTGGACAAATGAAACAGAAGTTGGCAAAACATTGTTGTGACAGTCTTAAAGAACCTGTAGTGTTATGTTCTTACCTTAACTCGGTGCACCTCGGAGCATCACGTTGCAAGTCCGTGAAGTTATACGAGTTCATTAGCGGAGCCACTTCCTTTGTCTTTTTTCCAAAATAAAAGCCTTCAGGAGTTCTTAACAGTGTCTAGTCACACAAGGTTTCAGCTTTGCTTCCGTTTTAACATGCAGCGTCGGTAAAGAGCTTTACACAATGATTGACATTACCATGAGTCAATGACCATTGGAGGAGCACACGTGGTGGCCAATCAGATTGCAGCCCGCCTCTGGGTACACCCTGGCCAAGTCATCAGATCGTCACAGGGCACATACTGTAGAGACAAACAACCATTCACACTCACATTCACACGTACAGGCAATTTAGAGTCACCAGTGAACCTATTAAGCACGTCTTTGGACTGTGGGAGGAAGCTGGAGTACCCGGACAGAACCCACGCAGACACGGGGAGAACATGACTCCACAGAGAAAGGCCCCAGCTAAGATCTTGTCTTTATTAAACTTTTGTGGTTTGCAGGCATTAGTTGTTGTCTGATCTCCTGCTGAATGTCAGCTAGAATGACAGCATTAAACAAAACCACTAGCCTTGTTGAACAGATGGGATGTGAGGCTCAGATGTGTTCTGAGTCATGAAAGATTCTGCGTTGCAGATGTCTGTAGGGAGACAGTTCCAAAGGTTGAGGACGACCACACTGTTTGTGGGCTGGTGTGGGATATGGTGAGCAGAGGAGGAGATGGATTTTTCTTCTTGTTCGGGTGTTTGGGTGAGGTAGCAATATCTATGAAACACCCACTTCTAACCCTTGGTTACTGTTTCATGAAGCTAATCACTTTAAACAGCAAGATTTCTTTAAATTTCTTCTGATGCTCCAACTGTCAATTGGAATTCGTTACTGGCCCGATGATGAAGGTTGCAGCCAATAATGAGGCAAACATTCATCTTGATTCTGTGAGGGAATCGAAGCAGTTTAGCAGCTCTCTGTGCATACAGTGTGAAGTATTGATTAGACAAGTCTGCACCATTTCATCATAATACTGCCTGAAACTCAGTCTAGCTGGTAGATCCCACACCTGCTGCTTGGGGTCCTGGGTGGAGTAGGGAGAGAGAAGAATAGGTGAGCATCTCTACAGTGACAAGTAAACAATGAAATGTCTCATATTCAAGATGCACAGTGAGGAAACTGTAAGGAAACGGTGAAGAAATAGAAAAATTTGTCTTCACCAGAATGCTTTTATATAGTACATATTTATTTGACAAAAATACACTCAACAGATATAGAGACTTTTATATGCACAGATGGGTGACGAATTAAAAGAAACACCCAAATAAATGAGTGGAGAAACACGGAGAAACACGGCCACACAGGTGCATTGCAGGGTACAATTAAACAATTGGGACACAAAAAAAAAGTCAGAGGGCATCAGTTGGACAGGAAGAGAATAGCAATGAGTGGGTTTACTATTACAGCTTCAAGCTTTGATCACTAATGTTTGTGAGCTTCTCAGTCATCCAGGTCATGGTATATCCATGTGTAGCATAACTGGAGAACCCTCTACAATGAGAGGTCTAATGTCTTCAAAAACCTAAAGCAAGTCCAGTTTCTGTTGACTTAACATTTCTGGATTTGATCATTGACATTACAAGCAGGAGTCAAAGGTAAGTAGATATAGCCTGCACATCATGTAAATGGAGCACTCAGCCATCCAGTCCATCAATCACACAGTCACTCTAAGCACTGTGAACATTTTTCCTTTGAATTGATGTGAGCTGCAACATTCTGAGAAAATCAATATACCAGCTATTAGACATCAGTTCAGGTCAATGGAAAGGTAAATGGTTTAGTCATACCAGTTCTCTGCAGACACTGTAACAGTGCATCACTGACTCGCAACAGCATGGTCTATTGAAGGAGGAGATCTGTCATGTCTTGATAAATCATGTTTTCAGTTATCCTTTCGTTTCACCTGACTTGTCTTGTCTTTTAGGTCTCCGCCCTCCCTGGTGTGTCATCCCTGTTCCCTGATTACTTGCCTCCCTCAATATGTTTCACCTGTGTCTGATTGTGTTTCCCCTCCCCTTTTCCCTCTGTATTTAGTCTCTGTGCTCCCTTTGTTTGTCGCCAGTTCGTCTTGTCTTGTACAGCGTCCCAGCATTTCCTAGTCTTAGTAGTTTCTCGTGATTACCTGTTTACCGACCTTTAGCCTGTTTTTTGACCCTGATTTTGCACTACGATTTTGTACCTTCGCCTGTACCTTTTTCGCCTGTTTAAAATACACTTTTTGAACCACCGCCTTGTCTCAGCGTCTGCATTTAGAATCCTTCTGTGTGCCCGCCTGATAGTACGAACTGGCCACAAATGGATTCAGCGGACTCAGACCCTGTTCACTCCACCATCCAGACACAGGGACAGAGACTGCACAGGCAAGAGGAGGACCTGTGCGCTCTACGCCAGGAGCTCCAGGCCACGAACGCCCAGCACGAGCAGGTGCTGGCTAAGTTTGGTGAGCAGCTCACCTTTTTGACGACTCACGTTCAACAGATGTCTCACGATGCCTCTCCAGGAGCCACGGGTGGGATTCCTGTGCCGGTTTCAGCCTCCTCACCGCTCTCGCCTCCGGTTGAGGGATCCTCGATGGTTCCGGTATCACCACAGACCCCCAATCAGCTCTCCCGACTGGAGAGATTCTCCGGGGACTCGGGGGACTGTCGGCCATTCCTCACCCAGTGTGAGCTGCACTTTGAGCTTCAGCCTATGTCCTTTCCTTCTGAACGAGCTCGAGTAGCCTATGTTATTTCCCATCTGTCCGGGAGAGCGGAGGCATGGGCTACAGCGGAGTGGAGCAGGAGATCTCCGGTATGTGACACTCTACAACTCTTTACAAACGCTTTAACCAAGACTTTTCAACAGATCGCGCCAGGCCGGGAGGCTGCCCGTGCGTTGGTAAACTTGAAGCAGGAGAAAAGGAGTGTTGCTGATTTTGCGATTGAGTTCCGTACCATCGCCACTGATAGCGGATGGAACCAGACGGCATTGTATGATGCCTTTCTGCACGGACTGTCTGCACCCCTGAAGGACCGGCTCGCCCCCTTGGACCTGCCCTCCGATCTGGACTCTCTCATTGCCATGGCCATCAGGATTGATAAACGCCTCACCGAGAGAGAGGAGGAGAAGCGCCGGCTCAGTCCGTTCCAGGCAACCCACCCAGAACGGGTCTCCGGGTTTTCCCATCGTCCTCCGGTTCAAGAGGCGACCTCGGCCGTTCCTAGAGTGCCCCCTGCTGACTCGGTGGAGCCGATGCAACTCGGACGCACGCATCTGTCTGCAGAGGAGCGACAGCGACGCCTGCTGGAGGGCCGGTGTTTTTACTGCGGACAATTGGGCCATCTTCGTGCTTCCTGTCCTGCCAAAAGGTCCGCCTCATCTACTAGGGAAGTATTGATGAGTCAGGCCAACCTGCCCGAGATCCCTTCTCGTCCATCCACCATAGTAGTTTTACAGGGTCTCAGGCGGTGCTGGTGGACTCGGGAGCAGACGCTAATTTTATGGACCGAGGGCTGGCTGAAAGACTCAAATTGGATTTTTCCCCTCTGTCCAAGCCTTTGCAGGCCACTGCATTGAACGGCCGTATGCTATGTCAAGTCACTCACATCACTCAGCCAGTCTAGGTAACATTCCCAGACCACCACACTGAGACCCTGCCTTTTTTTTGTTTCGCTCACCGCAGTACCTCCCAGACATGGGACCAAGTCACACATGTGCAAGTCTCAAGTAAGTCTCAAGTCTTAACCTTCAAGTCACAAGTAAGTCCCAAGTATTTTTTTCTTGGGCAAGTCAAGTCAAGTCAAGTCACAGGCTATGTCAAGTCAAGTCAAGTCAAGTCCTGTAATAGGTCAAGTCAAGTCCAAGTCAAGTCACCTTTGGCGTATTGTTGTAATTTTAGCTGCAGAATCTGATCTTAATAAAGTGAAAGGCAATATATAAGTAAGTGTAAGTAAACATCACTGGCAAATGTGCCCAACCTGTTAAAAAATATTTGTATTGTAAATACTCATGTTCAGTAAAATACATCATGGAATCAAACAAAACAGTGATAACGTAATTATTAGTTATTTATTGAAGTGATCTGTAGATCAAAAGCCAACTGTGTTTCACATGTTTTCAACATTGTTTCACCATTGAGTTGAAACCAGTAACAGCTAAAACAAACTTGTATTAAACTTTGTTACACTCTCTCACTCACTCTCTCCCACACACACTCTCTCACTCACACACACACAAACTCACCATCTCTCACTCACTCACTCTCTCTCTCTCCACACACACACACACACACACACATGCACGCACATGCACACACACACACAGTATATCCACAAGTAGCTCCCCTTTTACACAGCCCTACAACATCCAGAGACTTGAGGTACTCAGGGCAGATCTCATCCACTCCCGGTGCCTTGCCACTGGGCAGCTTCCAAACTACCTCAGTGACTTCGGCTTGGGTGATGAATGAGTCGTCCTCTGAGTCCTCAGCCTCTGCTTCCTCTAGGGAAGGCGTGTCAGTGGGATTGAGGAGATTGTGGTTCCTATAGTCTGTAAAAGTAGAATGGAAGCAGTCAAAACCTTTAGCTGTTAAGCTCCTCTTCTCTGGAGCCAGCTCGCATTTTGGGTTCAGGAAGCAGACACCCTCTTCACATTGTCTTAAGCCTACATCCAGAGTAGGTCTGCCACATGTACTAAGATGGGCATCTCATGTAACAATGTTATTATTACAACTAGCTAGCTAATGTTGCCACAGCTGTCTGTCTTCTTTTCAGCTTTTGACGTATAGCAGATTACAGCGCACAGAGCAAGTTCTGGACTGCATTACACTGAACCTGAAAGCTGTATTCTCTTCTACTGTAGCTGTTATATGAGATGGGCTTTTAACAACACATTACTATGGCAGTCTTAGGAGTAAGCCTCTTAAAGCTTAACATGCTATGGAAGTAAGGCTTTCTCCTTTCTCTATTGCCATCAGCAACACTATCTTTTGTTGATTTAGCAGTGGGCAGACCACACACCCCTGGGCGGCACCAGTGCTAATGGTTCAATTGCTGGATGTGATGTTCTCTGGCCTCACCTGCTGCCCCCTGTCAGTCAGGAAGTTTGTGATCCACTAACAGGTTGAGGTCGGCAAAGTGAGCTAGGTGAGTTTGCTGTGAAGATGTCTGAGATGATGGTGTTAAACACCAAGGTGAAGTCCACAAACTAAATGTGAAGTGGTCACTGAGGAGTTTTTGGATGCTTGATGTTTAGGTGTCAGTTGCAGAGATTGTGGTAAATTGCTGAAGGGTGCATCTTCTTGAGTCAAGTTGAACAGAGAATCACAATTCTGGTTTGGAGGGAGCTGGTCCACTAGGAGACGATCAGCAGGAGGTGAGTTAAATTCTTTATTCTCTATCCAAATGTCAAAGAGTTCTTTCACAAGACACTGAACCCCAAATTGGTCCCCATCGTCAGGCCAACATGCTGCATGGTAGCCTGCTGCCATCGGTATGTGAGTGGGTGTATGAATTGGTGAGAATCTCACGTAGTCACAAAAGAAATTATATTGTGATGCACATAAGCCTGTGGTAGATGAAAAAAAGAGCAAACGTGTAAAAGACAGATGTGACGGCCCAGGCCTAGGTTTGGTGTAATGTTTTGTGTGCAGTGTCTGTTGGTGTGTGTGTTTGTTTGCTGGCCCCGCCTTCCCAGACGCCAGCGCTCGTCTTTTACTCCTCGCTTAGCACCATGCCAGTGTGCTGTTTTGCTTTCTTTGCTTTGTCTTATTTTACACTAACAACATGCACCTCACATTGATCATCACACGCATACCTCACCTACACTACTGATACTGATTCTCACACTCCATCTGAGTATTTACTTTAATAAACTTTGGTTTAATGGTAATTGAGTTTGCACATCTCCTGTTTTGTTGCGGCCCACGAGCCGGTCGTAACACAGAAGTTAGCATGACGTGTGTGGATTGATAGTGGACTCAACTGGCAACTTCCAACTCTTCAAAGCAGATCATGACACAGCATTGAATCTGTTTTTACACAGACAGGAAAGGTGGGAAATTGATCCCCAGTTGACGCTGTGGAGTCTTTTTGATATCTGGGCACCTTCACCGAGCACCAAGGACCTCAAGTGGGAGCTGAACATCAACAAAAGATGTACTTCCTGTTTATTTAATGTTTTTTTACACACCAAACCACCACATCAGATACTCGGCAACAAACCTGTTTCTGATTTTGATTTCTTGTGTGCTTGTAGAAGGAGAAGAAGAAGATTAACTTATTCATTATATGTATATAATTATACTTATATATAGGCCCACAATACAACCACACAATACACACATAAAGGGCTTCTAGTGGAGAGATGGTGGAGTGATGGGCAGTCACGTGGCACCCTGAGAGCAGTTGAGGCATATTGGTACCTCTCCATCTACCAGTCCACGCTCCATACTGTAGTTCATGCTGAACTTGAACCAGCCACTACCTGGTTCACGAGCCAAGCCCCTATGGACTGTCTCCTAACTCATAATCACCACTTGTACAGTTCTGTTTAGGCACTTAAAGCAGAAGGTTATGGTTAGGTAAGTTGACAGTTTTAAGGAACTATTTAAAATTCAATCCTGACTTAAAGCACAAGACAGGACATGTGACTTTTTAAATATTTAACCAAAGCCACAATCTTTGTATATGTATATATCTTGCTAAATATGAAATGTTACAATTGCTCAAACAAATAATATGGTCATAAAGGTGAAAAGCGCTTACCTCAGCCTGTAATATTAGTTATCTCCTCTTAGCCTAGAGGGAAAAGGCTAATACTCCAACAGGCAGTATAAAAAACAAACGAGTCTCATAAACAAATGAGACTGAAGATCAAATAAATTCTTCTGATTTAACACTGACAAACAGACAGAAAGGAGGTAGCTGTATTTGAAGCAATAAAAAGGAAATGTCTGTAAGAAACAAAATGGTATTTTCATGTTCCAATGATGTGAATTACCACTTTATCTTAATGTTGACGAATGTGTATTTCCTCATGATGTTGAAGGCCATCGGTCTGCAGCACATGTAGCCTCTTTATCTTTATTCAGCTTGTCTCAAAGAGCAGCTAAAATTCATCCACATGCCTCTAACATGACAAACTCAAGACTAATCTGTCATGATTAGTGTAGGCAGGAAGTCTACAACGTCATGCACACACATTACGTACACAAACACACACACACATACAACTGCGTACACTGGACATGTGAGATCCATGTATGTGGGTTCAACCCAACACAAGTTTTTCAGTACTGCTTTCTCTGAATACAGAATTATAATAATTATTGTTATAGTAACAGCAATACTGTTTGGTCTTAAGACTATTACACAGTGATCACATACATGTGTATACACGTACTTGTTGGGCATCTGTTACACCGCTTGCACACATTGACGACATCAGTGGTGTAGAAAACGTAGAGTTTATTACTTCACCGGTGGGACAAGTAAAACTTACAGAGCAAGCTGTAGGTACTTCAGCACCTCGCGTACACACGCTGACCGAGAGCATCTTTTTTTTCACAACACACTCTTCTTCTATTTTGCTCGCTACTCAGTGTCACAGACAGCTTATACTGCCACCTACTGGCGAGAGTGATAATACATTTCAGGACAAATATTGAGTTAAAATGATAAAATACGTAAGATAACTGGCTATATAAGTATAATGAAATCTTATTCCAGGTGCCACATTCCTCCCCTGCAACAAAAATGTTGTCCTCAACATGCATTAATTTGCAGTACACCCGTATCTATAGAATGTAATAATTAACTCATAACTGTAACGTTAGGTCCTTACTTAATGGCAATAGCTTTCACTTGAAAGATTGAAACAAGTAAACAGTGTTAAGTGCATTTCACAGGTTTTACCATTCAAGTATTTTACTACTGTATACCATGTGATTTCATCACAGCCTGCTCTTAAATAACACTCTAGTGTAGTTTACTTCTGAGCCGTTGTAACAATAGTATTAATTCAGTCATTTCACTGTATTCTCCGGAGACTTCTGACTCTTACTGCACCTCTTAAAAACATTCCATTTACATCATTTCAATGCAATTACTAAGTCTCTGAACCTTTAGCTCATGACTAAAACTTCTTTTCAGTCATCTAACACATTTTGGAAAATATTATCCATTTTTAACCATATGAATTTTCTTTTCCTAAACCAGGTAAGTATAAACAACCATTCACAACAGTAGGTAACTTCACATTGCATTATTTGCGCTTCATCTCAGTCCTTATTGGCCCATGACACCCATGATGGACAGCAACCACTCAGTTGACAAACAGTCCATGTTACTGTGTCCATATTTCACAGAATAATCTGCAACAGTCCATAGTGAACCCCTTAACCGACCGTCCTTCAGTAGTATCCTACAGGAACAAGAGTAGGATAAACCAGGGGTGTTCCACCATGCCACAGCATTCACATACAGTGGGTTGGTGTGAAGCCCTACCACACGTTGAGTAGGTTGACCTAATGATTCATACGTCAATGTCTCTTTAGGTCGTCTTTCTCTCTGAGACCTGCGTAACTGGATGTCAGAAGGTTCTGGCTCTTGGTTGCTAGGCAAGTCAGCAGACGGAACGGTTTGTGTCATTTCTGGGGTCAGTTGGTCATTTACAGTTTACAGTGTCATTGTCAACCAGCATTTGCACTGGAGTCTCCATTTTGAACTCCTCTGCCTCAGTGCGAAGTTCAGGCTGAGGTGCTTTTCAAGGAATACTCTGAGGTGTGTCATTCTGCTCTCCAGGCTTGTGGTGATGGTGTCTCAGTCTATGAGCCCAGTACTGCCTCTCCTCATCTGAACTCTCATCTGATTCCTCTGATGTCTCTCTTATTTCAGTCTCTTTGCATCTCTTTCTTTGTTGGATATGAGGCTTTTGTTCTCTTACAGTGTTTTGGGCTGGTTTCTGAAGTGGTAAAGCATTACATGGCATTAACATGTTGCGATGGAGGATTCTGCCTCTCCCTGAGCCACTTTCAGGCTTTACCTCATAAACTGGACTGTCCTTTCCCTTTTGAGAGACCACCAGGTGTATCTGATCTTCCCAGTATGAGCGCAATTTACCTGGTCCTCCACACTCTGACATGTTCCTCACAAGGACCCGGTCACCTGGAGAAAGCACTGTACTTTGTCTCTTTTGATCATAGTATGTTTTCCCTCTAGCTGTAGTCTTTTTGATGGTTCGGGATGCAATGTAATAAGCTTCTTTCATTTGCTGCTGCCATTTTTGAGCATATTCCTGGTGTGAATTACATCCTTCCTCATCATTTATCCCAAAGATCAAGTCTATTGGTAAACGGGGATTCCTACCAAAAAGCAAATAGAAAGGAGAATATCCTGTTGCCTCACTGGTTGTGCAGTTGTAAGCATGTACAACTTTGTTTACATAGTCACTCCAATTTCCCTTTTTCTCCTCATCCAAGGTCCGCAGCATTGACAACAAGGTACGATTGAATCTTTCAGCTGGGTTCCCTTGTGGATGGTAGGGGGTTGTTTTTGAGTTGGCCATACCAGTAAACTTCTGCAACCGTCTGAATAACTGGTTCTCAAATTCTCTGCCTTGGTCATGATGTATTTTAGCAGGGAAACCAAATTTAAGAACAAAGTCATTAAAAATCTTCTCTGCTGCTGTTTTTCCTGATTTGTTACGGGTTGGGTAGGCTTGGGCAAACTTAGTGAAGTTGTCAATAATCACTAAAATATACTCATACCCTCCCCTGCTTTTTTCAAGGTGAAGATAGTCTATAGAAACCATTTCAAATGGTGCTGTTGCGGGGACATGACACATTGGGGCTCTACCTTGCACTGCAGGTTTTTTCTGGATGTTGCATTTACAAACTTTGGTTATGAAAATCTCAATGTCTTTTTGCATTCCAGGCCAATAAAACCTCTGTCTAGCCAGGTGTAAAACACGATCTACCCCCAAGTGACCCATTTCACAATGAAGTTACTTGTATACCAGTTCTTTGTACTTTTCTGGAAGCACAATTTGTGCACAGGTTGTTGTTTTGCGTTTCAACAGTCCCTCTTGAGAAACATACAGTCTTTTCCATTCATGTAGCAGTTGCTTAATGTTTGCTGCTTCCACATCCATAACTTTCCTGTCTGGTTTTACTCCAGACTTCCTCAACTGTAGTACTGTGGATATGGCAGGGTCTTGTAACTGTGCCTGTAGTAACTCCTGTGGTGTTACTTCAATGTCTGGTAAATCATCTGCAACGATTTCCTGAACAAGTGGGCTGCAGGTAATGGCTGAGATCCTACTTCTACTTTATGCTGACTTTGAGTTTCAACTGCACTGAATATTGCACCTAAAACTTCTGGAGAACACTGCTCTGTGCACTCACTCATATAAGAGTCCATACTCACAGGTGTGCGGGACAGGAAATCTGCATCTGTATTCGTCCTACCTGGGCGGTATTTGAGTGTTATGTTGAAATCAGCAAGTTCAGACACCCAGCGATGTCCTGTCGCGTTCAATTTAGCTGTGCTCAGAACATAAGTAACAGGATTATTATCACTGTATACTGTCACAGAGGGAGCATAGAACAAATAGTCTCTAAATCTGTCTGTAACAGCCCATTTGAGTGCTAAAAACTCTAGCTTCCCTGAATGTAGTCGATAGTTTTTTTCTGCTGGTGTTAATGTTCGTGAGCCGTATCCAATCACTCTGAGTTTGCCTTCCTGCCTCTGGTACAGGACTGCTCCCAGTCCCTGTTCTGACGCATCAATATGCAGAATGAATGGATGGTCGAATCTTGGATAAGCCATTACAGGTGGGTTAGTCAGGACATCAACTAGATAGTTCAAAGCCTTCTGGTGAATTTCAGTCCACACTATTTTCTGATGTGGAGGCGGCTGCCCCACCCTTGCTGACCGAGAGTTAGATTTTGACTCAGCACTTGTGTTTACGTCTGTGGATAGTAGGTCATACAGGACTTTTGCATGACATGAGAAATCTTGCACATAGCTTCTATAGTACCCTAAGAAACCCAGAAGTTTGCGTAGTTCTTTAATGTTCATAGGAGGTGTTTCTTTTAGTGCCTGTACTGCAGCTATTTCTTTATTGTCCATTCTGTAGCCTTCAGATGATATCACTTTTCCAACATAGCGCACCTCATTTCTGAACAAGTCACATTTGTCTGGCCTCAGCTTAATTCCCCAGGCTTGCTGTCGTTTAAGGACAGATCTCAAGTCCTCAACATGTTGTGGGAATGTCTTACTGTAAACTAAGACATCGTCCAAGTATGGAATGCATATTTTGTCTCTGAGGCCTTCTAGGCTCTCTTCCATACTACGTTGGAAAGCTGAGGGCGCATTGGTGAGGCCAAATGGGATTCTGTTCCATTCATACAGGCCCCATGGGGTTATGAAGGCTGTGAGTTTCTTTGAGTCCTCGCTGATGCTACCTTGATGATAAGCTTTGCCTTGGTCTAGTACGCTGAACCAAGCATTTCCACCAAGACCATCAAGTATCTCTTGAATGCGGGGTATGGGGTGCCTGTCTGGGATTGTCTTTTTATTAAGCCCCCTGTAGTCAATGCAAAGTCTGAGGCTTCCATCTCTTTTCCTCACGCAAACCACTGCAGCTGCATATGAGGATGTGGATTTGTGGATAAATCCTTTGTTCAACAAGTCCTGGATGTGGTTCTTTACCTCCTCATACAAGGGTCGAGGTATGGCATTATACGTTTTGGCTACTGGGACTCCATCAGTTAACTTAATGTCCATTTTTAAGTTTTTGATGTATCCAACTTCATCTTTATTCCTGGCGAATGCACCCGATTCCTCCCTGAGCACTTGTTTAACCAATGCTTGTTGTTCACTGGTCAAGTGGTCCAAATTAACAGGTGGATCCCACATTTCGTCTTTTTGACCAGTTTGAGAAGCTTCTGTTTCAGAGTGAGGTGAAGTCTGAGAATTTCCTACAACTACTGAATTAACCTGGTGTTCCTCTGGGCCCACTGGGTAACAGTCAGTTATTCTCTGCATGCTCCCTATCACCGTTTTACTTGGCATTGTGATGTCGTGGCCAGTGGTATTTCTCACATAGATGTTCACTTTATTCGAAGAGCAGGAAATGTTTACTAGCTGACAGCTAATTTTGAGTCCCTCATCCAATGAAAGGTTCTCCTCAGGTTCGAAGAGCATTTCAGTTTTCACTTTGAGACCTGTTCTGACAGAGCAGCTAATGCACTGTATTTGTCCTCCTGGAACTACAACAGGTGTGCGGCCTGTTTTGACAGCGTAAGTAGCATTCTCACTCGTAGCTCCCTGAATAAGGTTTAACAGCGCTTCTGCCTTCCCTGATCCTAGTCTTTCTAGGAAGTCCTAGGAATTTCTAAGCAAAACTACTCTTTCACTTAGCTGAACCTGGTCCTCTCTCTCTCTCATTATCTCCTCAATGGCATTAAACCCTATTATAGGTTTTTGCACTATGTCCCTGCTCACTAGTACTGGAACTAGTATCTCATCAGACCTTGTTGTTTTAGCTTTTGGATTACAAAGACTGAGACTAACCTCAACCCAGCCCTGAAAAGGTATTTCTGAGCCGTTGGCAGCTCTTAAATCCAGCAGCTCATCATCATTTAACAGATCACTGATAGGGTTGATTTTGGCATCTGGTAAGTTTTGAGTCTTCCATGCCTCATTCATGATGGAAACTTGTGCTCCTGTGTCCCACAAGGCTTGAGTCTTCACGCCATTTATTTTGCACCAGACAAGACACTTTTTGCCTACCAGTTGTGCAACTTGTTTGCGCTTTGTACACAGGTCGAATGAGCGAGTTGGTTGATCATTCCGTTTAACAGTTGATTTTAAAGGTGCTGCATGAGGGTGACAGGTGTGCAGGTTTCTCTTTTTTCCTTGCATTGCACACAGGTTCACGGGCTCTGGTTTAGATGTTTCTGGGTTTGGATCACTTTGGGACTTTGATTCTGAGATCATGGCACGTCCCCCAGTCACAACCTCCGCCCATTTCCCGACGGTTTCTGTCTCTCTACCACTCTGCACCCTTTAGCCCAATGTGTCTTACTGCCACACTTAAAGCAATGGTTACAGTCTTTGTTGTCCTGCTGACATAATGCACATCGCCTTCTTGGTCTTTTAAATGCAGTAGCTGGTGCTTTTGTTTGATTACCATCAACAGTCTTTCTCTCACGCTGCACTGTTTGCACAGGTGATGCTACTTGGCCTGTGAGCTCCCTGATTGCTGTGTTGCTCTCCTCCATTTTTTTAAATAAGGGATTTTCTTTGGTCGGCTTGTTTGGTTTAGCTGAGACTGTGGTTGTCAAAGGGTCGTTTTCGTCCTCACTTCTCTCTACCGAGTTTAGACTTGCTCTATGAGTTGCTTTGTTTGTGGCTTTAATCTTTTGGGCTCTCTCATTTTCATTATATTGAGCAACCTGCATTTTTTGCAAAAGCAACTCATCACTACTGTTCTCATCCTGCAAATACATCCTCATCTCTGCTCTTATAT
This sequence comes from Argyrosomus regius, assembly GCA_946959425.1. Classification (NCBI taxonomy): domain Eukaryota; kingdom Metazoa; phylum Chordata; class Actinopteri; family Sciaenidae; genus Argyrosomus; species Argyrosomus regius. The sequence goes on from CAMPSB010000155.1 coordinate 41,274, forward strand.
TGTCATTTGACAAGCCTGTCATAATGGACTGAAAACACTGGCTATGGACTAGCTCCTTGTTATATTTCAGGCCAGACTGTGCACGCTCTGATGCAAACAGGACTTTTTGGCGCAGATCAAGTACTCGGACCAGAAAATCAAGTGCTGTTTCACTAGGTCCCTGTACAGCTTTTGTCAGTTGTTGGTACAATACAGTTGCATCCTTTTCAGCATAGTGGGCTCTTAAAATTTGTCTGAGAGTGGCTAGGGTGAGATCTGTTTTCCCCTCTAAATAGCTCCTTAGTTTCAATCCTGGGTTCACAGCACGAATCACTGCCTCCATAACTTCCACTTCAGAATAGCCTTTCCTTAGACCACTGTCAATCTGGTGTTCAAGGCTGCTAAAGCTCAAGGTGTCTTTTGAGGTTGACTCACCAACATGTCCACTGATCCTGAAATCCTTTCTGAAACCACTGGAAGAAGCACAGCAGCTGTTGCCAATGGAGTCTCTGCCTCTGTGTCGAGTTCCCTTGTCCCGCGCTGTCTCCTGCGCTACTTGTTGCTCCAGCGACGACAGGAGCGGTGCGCTGTCTCCTTGCTGTCCTTCCGACGTGGACTGTGAATCAGCCGCCTCCCCCTCGCCCTCGTTGTCGACCACTGCTGAAGAGGGAAATGGCGCTGGTCCCGTGTCGTTGGTCTCCAGCCGGTTCTCTCGCAGAGCATCAAGTGCATCGTTCAGCTCCAACAGCACAGACATGCCTTCATCTTCTCTCTCCAAAAACTCATCACGTTCATAAAAGTTCACGATGTGCTTAAGCAGTGCACGACGGCTTTTATTCTTAATGTCCTCAGAGTCTTTTCCAGCAATTTTACAGTACTCACAAACTCTGTGTAGTTCCTTTACGGTCAGTCCGGACAATTTTACTTCTATTTCCAGAAGAAACTCTTCTCGGTGCTCCGACATCTTGTTAGTAACGTTTTACTTTCTAACACTTGAAAAAAACAACAAAACAGGACGGTGTCGTACTAGCTAAACTATTAGCTCTGGTAGCTTACTCAAGTCGCTCTGACACACCGGCGTTTTCGTGCTTTTCTCGTCTCTTCTCCGTCCTCCGCCGTGAAGCTATAAATCTCGGTGGGACCTCCAAATTGTTACACCGCTTGCACACATTGACGACATCAGTGGTGTAGAAAACGTAGAGTTTATTACTTCACCGGTGGGACAAGTAAAACTTACAGAGCAAGCTGTAGGTACTTCAGCACCTCGCGTACACACGCTGACCGAGAGCATCTTTTTTTTCACAACACACTCTTCTTCTATTTTGCTCGCTACTCAGTGTCACAGACAGCTTATACTGCCACCTACTGGCGAGAGCGATAATACATTTCAGGACAAATATTGAGTTAAAATGATAAAATACGTAAGATAACTGGCTATATAAGTATAATGAAATCTTATTCCAGGTGCCACACATCTGGTAAGGCAGGTTTGGTTATTAGCAAAAGAAAGATATTTATTAAGATCAGTAGATTCTTAACAAATAAAATCATTAACTTGAGTTAATAATAACGGGGCAACCCGCAATCAGGGACTCATAACAAAAAAAAAGGGGTTGTTCACGGGAAATGCCAATATTTGCCGTTTGCATTTAACTTTAGTAACACTGTATCCATAATCTTTGTTAATAAACATTCATAACTCAACAGGCATGTAACAATATGTGTATCTGTGTGTGTGAGTGTGGATCTAGAGGTGTGAATGAATGGGGGAGCCAGGAGGGAGAGCAAGAAAACGGGTTATCCGTATCCTCACCGCAGCGAAACATGGCCGTTTTAGTCAATGTTTCAAACCCCACCGGCTCTGCTGCAGTCCGGTTCAGGAGCATCCCAGAAGCGGGCCTCTGCTCGACTGAGTGGTGAGTACGCGGCTGTTCTATATTTGACGGTAGCCAGACACAGAAACAGCATAGAGAATCCGGTTGATTTTCAAAATAAAATACCCCGTGCAAACTGCTGGTCGTAAAAACAGACAAAGGTGAAACAAATTAACTATGTAGCATATTTACACATGTAGAAGCATATTTACACATGTAGAAGCATATTTACACATGTAGAAGCATATTTAGAAGCAATGACCAAATCTGAGCAAGTAAACAAAGTCTGGCAGGCTAAACGCTCCGCTTCTGAAACACTCCCGGTGGGGTTTGAAGTCGCATGCAGGATGGACAAAAACAGCGTCGCGGCTGCAACGTGACTGAGACGTGCCCAGTGGGGTTTCGGGGTTAGTTAGTAAGTATTTACAAACAAAATATTTGTTGTCACTTCCTGCAGCAACTTGCTTTGCAGTGGAAGTGCAATGAATAAAAGTATGTGCTGAATCTTATACTCTTGATGACATCCTCGGCTCCACAGGAATTCCTTGAGTTCCTGTGTGTTTCATCCAATGAGAAACCAGGATTCAGATTCAAACCAAAGGACAAAGATAACTTGCTTTGGCCGTTATAATGTTAGTTTGAATTTGAAATATTAGCCTGAGTAGCATTGCAAATAATAAGACCTGTGTCAAAACTACCACAGCAGCTACAGAGAAGTTATGCATGAAAAGAGGAGGCATGTGGGTCTGTCAGGAAGATTCTCAGATAAGCTCTCGGGTATCCACTTAAATCAGAGAATTGTACCTCCCGTCCCTTTCATCTACAAAGATACAGTACACATGCACACACACTACTCATAATTTGCATACAGGCTGTACACCTTCACAGTGCACTGTCCGCACACTGCACGTTAGCACCTAATGCACCTCTTTGTTTTTCGTGCACTTGTGTTTCACACCACAATTTCTCTTCAGTCAGCAAAACAGTCGGTGTCTGCATTGGCCTAGTGAAGTGCTCACTGCCTAATTGCTTGCAGAGCTCCACGATAAACACTTGCTGGGTCGTATTTGTTTCTATGCAGCTCCAGCTTCAGTCATGTCCAGAATGCTGTAGAAGACAGCAACAACAGCCTTAACATCACGTCCAGCTCATCCATCAGCTCCTTCGTCCGCTTTTAGTATTGAACTGTCTCTGGCTTCTTTTTGGCGTCATCGTGTACCTCCACCAATTTCCTTTTCTTTGATAGATTGTGGGCATTGCTTGGTCACTCTGCATCAGTTCTGTGTTGTGCAGTCCAGCTTTCTGGTGCACAGAGGGAGGCAATGCTTGTTTTTGTAGGTGGTGTCAACCAGGCTGGTATTTCTGGCCAGGAGTTTCCCTTTTCCCAAAAAGGCTCCGCCAGTTTTAGGACCACACTCTCCCCTAGGTGCTGCGTTGCAGGGTGTCTTGGATCCTTTCCCAGATATGGATATGCATTCACCAAGTGCAATGTACACATCAGTAGTGAGCCAGAACTCCATGCCAAAACAGTCAGGGTTTCTAGGCATGTACTGGTAAAAAAGGGCAGCGTGACTTTCATCCTCTCCACACCAGTTCGCATCTGCCACCGGACAACTGCAGATGTGCTACAGCATCACAGGATTCATCAGACACATGACGCACTCAGGGGGTCATCAATGTTGCAGCGTACATTTGTGGTTATGCCTACTTCTTCCATCATGTTTTGTGACAGCACTTTTCTTAATGTGCAGTCCCGGCTCTACAGGTGTCAAGGTGACGGTTTCCTTCTTGCCCATCTCATGTAACATGCAGGGGTCTGGTTGAGCCAACACAAGAATATCAATTAAGTTTATTTGTCACATGTGATAATATAATGTACAGTCACAGCAAAATATATACTGTATGTGTGTATACATATACAGTACAGACCAAAAGTTTGGACACACTTTCCCATTCTCTTAAATGAGAAAGTGTGTCCAAACTTTTGGTCTGTACTGTATATTCTGTCTGTCTTATGTATCTGTCTGTCTTTCCCCCAAATATAGTTAACTCTAGTTCATAATGATGAGTGCAACACTAAACAGTGGTTTCTATGAGGGGTAAAATGACCCCTCGGTGGTTCTAAGTATAAATAAATTCTGTTTATCCCACACACCCCATAATTCACTGGATGATTAATAAACCAATTTTAGCAAAAGTCATGGACTGAGAAATATAATAATGTTATTTGAACAAAGTTACATGTACTTGAAAATGCCAGGGAAAAAAAACCCTTGGTGGTTCTAGTTTTAATGCAGTGTTCACCCTGAGTGAGCTGATTGTAGTTTTGACATTGACAGTAAAACCAGTGGAGCTATGCTTTACACAGTAGTTCATAATAAACTATATACTATACTACTAAACTCCAACCTTCAAAACCTACAACTGAAACTATTGGTGATATCACCAACACATCAACCAATCAAAAGTCTTTTTACAGAGTAGAGTAGAGAACAGTGATCAGTTTTGGAGTTGACAATCACTGACCAAAGGCAGCTCTTAAAACATTAAAAGCTGTCTGCACAGGCTGTAAATCACATGGTTCTGTATTGTATTTGTAGAATGGGTGTTTTATTGATACCCAGTGGGGAAATTGGGTTGTAGCAACACAATGACAGAAATAAATGAAGACGAGTATAGAAAGTGAGAGAAATAAATAATAGTTAAAACTGAAACAAGAACTGAACTGCAAAATAGAAACTATACAAGGACAGCTAGAGACCAAATGAAAAGGTAAAGTGACAGGTGTGATTAATAGCAGCTGAGTCAAGTAAAACACAAACAACAAACTAATGTATGACATAATATTACTTTTACTTACGATTGTTATTTTACTTCATTTACATAATGACATGAATATCTGCTGAGATTTCAGTTTAATACAAGATGGTAAATGGACTGTACTTATATAGCGCCTATCTAGTCTTCCGACCACTCTATGCGCTTTTACAGTACATATCTCATTCACTCATTCACACACATTCAGACACTGATGCCAACTGCTCATCGGTTTTAGGAGCTAACTATTCATACACACTTACACTTCAGGAGAAATTTGGGGTTCAGTATCTTGCCCAAGGACACCTTAACATGCAGACTGGAGGAGCCGGAGATCAAACCGCAGATCATTTGATTGGTGGACGACCCGCTCCACCTCCTGAGCCACAGCCGCCCCAAGATGCATCTTTGAAGGTGATTTTGTATTTGAGTTCTTCTGTTTGACAACCAGAAGTCCAGAAGACCAGACCTGAAGACCAGAAGCACTCAAATACATACAGTGGTGGCCAAAATTATTAAAACACTTGGCATACTTAAGAGGTTTCATTTGTTTTTGTTGAATTGGTCATTAAAATAGCCATAAAATGAATGAAATATCTACAATGTCATCATTATGCTCTGTAAACTGTAGAATAGAGCCATCATAAGGAGATTTAGGTCATTTTCCTTAAAAAAAACAAGCTAGGCCTGTGTCTTGAGATGCAGTCCAAGCACTGTAAAGTCACTTTAGACCGCCATGATGCCACCAATTCACACCAGAACCAAAAGACATTCAGACATGTACAGACAAAGAAATACCACCTGTGTGCAGACTTGATCTCTGATCCCATTTCCCTGTATGTCTGTGGTGTCTTTGATACATTTTTTTGTCATGTAAGTGAATGAGTGGCATTCATTTCAGTAATAGCTGCATGTGCTGTTCTCTTAGAGACTTGGCACACTCCAGGGAAAACTTCTGACTGCTTCTGCAGATGGCATGTAACAAAATCAATTCCTCAGACTCTCTTTCATCAATATTTTAGAAGCACTTGGAGAATGGGGGTGGCGAGATGAACAAATGACAGAGCAAGAGAAGGAGGAGGAGTGGTTTAACATAAAAGCACATGAATATGTGAGAAGAGCCCTGATAGATGGTTTTCTCAGTACTTAATCATTCACTCAGCAATGAAGCCAAACCAAGCTTGAGAATAATCCCTTGTTGCTGGTAACGTGTCAATTTGCCTTCAGACTCTCTGGTCCTGTGGCTATGTTTCCATTGCGTGGGAGAATTGACAACTCTCTGTGTCATGCTTTTCAACAAGAACAGGTTCTTAGCTGCACAAAATTATATAAGATAAAGGCATTTCACAGTCATGCTTGAATAATATTTCACACACACACAATAGTGGAGAGAAGGCACAGGAGTGTGGGAGGATGAGATGAAAGCCTTTATGTTTTTCTTCTGAGTTTTTTTTCTCTGAAGTTTTAGGCTATTTTCGCCTGTGGAAATGTTAAGCTCTGGACCTCTTCAGCTCCAGTTAAACTGAGCCCTTCAAAGGAAGAGGAGGGAAGATGAAGGACAGGAAAGGGATGAGGAAAACAACATAAGAAACAAAGTGGTGAAAGTCCTCGAACTGTCTTCAGATTTGAGATTTTGGGATTGTGGATTAAATCAAGTCAAAGATTACACTGGAATTAAATTTTAATTTAAGAAATGGAAAACATCAATAGATGTTAAACCTGAGAGGTCGAATCTCACCATGTTTTATGCCCTCTGGTGGAGAACTCACCTCACGTAACCCATATCTTTTTTAAAACTAGCTCTCCAAACTAAACCAGTAAACTTTTCTGACTCCTCTATGGACAGGACGACATCATATGGCATGGCTTTCTAAAACAGTTCCAAAACTGATTGATATGATTCTGACCTGCTACCAGTTTGGCTAAAGTAATATTGTGTAACTTAAAATAACTGATTATGCTAGACTGATGTGTAGTTCACCTGATTCAGGTGAATCATTTTCTCTCTGTGCCCCGTGTGGCTGTTCTTGCACTATTTAAGTACTATTAAGTATATTTACTATTTATATTTCAGACAGTGGTATAGCAGTGTGAAACTGGGGGAACTAAATGGTTTAAATACTATTTCTATGAAACAATGCCTTGAGGCTTGGCTAGGTTCATGAGAAAAATTGGACAGGTCATGGTTAAAAGACCCCAACAATGATTGTTGGAAACAGGACACAAACAAATGACTCCTCTGTTGAGGTCTCACTGCTTCATCTTTTCTAATTGTCAACAGTTACAATTCACACAAATAAGATGTCCATTTAATATAAACATACATATCTTGAAACATACTTTCTTGGAGAACAGACTGTTCCCCTTTGTTTTCTGTACACTTCTAAAAAGACCCAAACCTGGGCTCTATCCTTGACATTAAAACCCCACTTAACTGAACCTGACTGCTGGATGGAGGCGCGTATCACAATCAAAGAGAGGCAGAGAGATATTTCTTCATAAATCAAATTTGAAAATAACCGCCTGAAGCTTTACATAACACAACAGCCCACAACTGAACTAAAAGTCTACGTGTCCAGACAAGCATTGTTCAGTTAAAATCTGACATGGTCATAAGATATGGACTGTGGTCATCCTACATCCTGGAGATGTAACCCAACCCCTTCACCTCCACATAACCCTGACCAACATCACTGAAGAAGTACAAATCCCTCAGGGAGCAAAGATATCTGACCTGCTACAGAGCACTTGTGATTGATTGCCCTCTATGACCAGTTAATTGAAAACACAGCGAACACATTGTACTGCCTTAGAGGAAGACTATATTAAAGAACAAAGAACAAATGTTCAGTTTATCAAAAATACTTTTTAATCCTTGTCCTGAAGAATAAGGTGTGTATCTAGTCCTTTCATTGTATTAGTGTGAAACAATGTCTGTTGTTTTTATCAAACCTTTTTCTTATTTGCGTGGTCTACTTGAAATGGATGCAGTGATTTTTCATTATGAGGGTTCGTCCATTTCAATTATCTTTTGATTTAAAATTCATATGAAAATTGATAGCTTGCTTTTCTCAGCGTAGCTCAACAGAATGGTAACGCAGCAAGTCAGAGTTTCCTGGAGTGTACCTGTCAAGTTCTGTGTGTTTTTTGTAACCACAATTCTGCCCAAACTTGAAAAATGCTTGATTGACCATTGAAGGATGCAAAGGACAACTCAATTCTTCTTATTTTTCCATTTTTATTTTCTTGACGATGGGTTTAGGTTTGATGATTTCAGTAGACATGAATAAATGATGAAATTGAATAGAATAGGTTGATAACCTTCAAGAAACAGATATATACAGATATTTAACAAATATTTAACCATCTGCAAGTTTTGCTATCTGTCGAGAGAGATAACCTGTGGACTACTTTGGAAAAGTATTCCAAAACAGAAAATTGCAGTCAAATGTAGTGCCTCGATTAGAATTCTGATTTGGTCTGCTTTGATGTTTTGGCTGCAGATGGAGTTTTTCTCTCTACTAAAGACACAGAAATCCTTCTCACTCCCTCCTCTTGGTTCTCTCTCCTTAAGACACAGCTCAGGTCATGTTCCTCTGGGAGCATTAGCTTCCTGACCACAGGGGAACAGGCAATCCCCCTCTCTGGCTGATGGTAGTCAGTTAGAGTCATATAGGAATAATAATCAATTACTGTGTGCACTGCCACAATCAGCACTGGTCCTGAATCCAGATAAGACAGCTTCATATTCCACAGCCGCACATAGTACATTTTGCAGCTGCTCTCTGCTCACACTTACATGACAAAACACAACATTTAACTAAAGAAAATAAATAAATACTACAATTGAGGCCTACTTAGAACCCAAACTTTGATTGATTTAACAGTTTGACAGACTGAGGAACAAAATAAATTCAGTCAGTTCAGTTGAGGTCGAGACTCTAGAATCTCACGTTTAATGGCAAAAGCTGATATATTCAAATAAAATATGATAGAAGTCTGATGTACTATTGCTGGCCAGAAGAGACAACATTCTTTTTGTGTACACAGATCGAAAACTTGACGCAAGCATTTGATCCACAGTCTTTGAGAAAATACACAGCAGTGTAGTCAGTTGAGCTACAAGCTGAACAGAGACAACTGTACCACACTCTGATTCCAGACTACATGAAACTCTTTGTTATGAAAAACAATAATATGTTTGCTCGACATTACCTCAGTCTCCAAAGAAAGTCATTTTGATCACTGCAACAGTTTCCTCTACAGCACACCTTCCAAAACTTTAAATAAACTACAGTATCCAAAACTCCACTGCACGCCTGCTCAACCGCACCCACCCAAAATCCTCCTCCTCACGCACAAAGCCCTCCATAACCAGGCCCCTTCCTACCTCACTGACCTGCTCCATCGCCACAATCCACCCCACAGCCTCCGTTCATCTGATGCTGACCTCCTGACTCCACCACCCAAGACCAAGCACCGAACCTGGGGCGACAGAGCCTTCTCTGCAGCTGCCCCCTCCCTCTGGAACTCTCTCCCCAAACACATCCGTGACTGTACCGACCTTCCAACATTCAAATCACTGGCACACACACACACATACACACACACACACCTTTTTAAAATTGCTTTTAATGTTTTGTTTAGTCTAATGTTTTTTTAGTGTACTGTTTGATGTTGTTTTGATGCTTTGATGTTTTTATGTAAAGTGTCTTTAAGTACTTAGAAAAGTGCTTATAGAGTTCCGGTGGAGTGAGCACCTAATATGGCCTAAGATAGGGGAATCCGCTACAAAGGCGTACCCCCTCCTTTATATAACGATTGTCATATCCTAAATACAGAAAATAAGCGTGCGGAGGATTACAACTTCATGTTAATATGCAACAAGTCCAAAAAACCCTTACACAGTACAGCTTGAGAAGTTTAACTTGACAGACTCAGGAGGGCACAGAGGAGCACATGGCGGCTACCCCAGACCCACCACAGATGGATACCGCAGCTGAGCTAACGATCATTAAAACGCTGCTACAGTATGAGCGGGCTAAAATCAGGCATGGATGCAGTTAAAACGGCGGTGGAGAAACTGGGAGCTCGAGTGGCTGAAGCTGAGACTCGTATTTCAGCCCTAGAAAATCAAGACCAAAGCCGGAGTGTCGGGGTGGACACGGTTACCAAAACAATCGGCCAACTTCAGGAGAAAATAACATACTTAGAAGACGCCGGCCACTGTAATAATGTCTGTATAGTTGGAGTAGTGGAGAGCGCCGAAGGAGGAGACATGCAAAAGTTTGTGCAATCATTTCTGGAGGAAGCATTGGATATCATAATGGGCCCATAGGGCAGGTTAGCGGGGCAACAGAGACCGGCATATCCTGGTGCGTTTCCTGAGGTTTGGAGCCAGAGAAGCAGTGCTAAGGGCGGCCCGGGAGAAGGAGCGTGTGGAATGGAGAGGCAAGCGGGTATCGTTTTTCCAAGACCTCTCACAGGACATTATTCAGAGCCGCAAAAAGTTTGATGGAGTGAATAAGCAGCTTCAGGAGAAGGGGCTTCAGTACACCATGTTATACCCAGCCGTGCTGAGAGTTGTGGCGGACAATATCCGACACACCTTTGCTTCTCCAGAGGAGGTGAAAAGCTTCATCTCTAAGAAAGCCTCATGAAGATCCCATCGCGACACGGAGGTTTTTTTTGATTACTGGAGATGTTGGGTGAGCCGTGTCTAGGCTCCGTTTAGGTGAGCCATCATGTGAGTCATCTTGTGTTCTCCAGGTGGCTATATTGAGGTTTATTATCAGATAATAGATAGTTATCTACAGTGTTGGGAGTAACGGCGTTTAAGTATAACAGCGTTACTAACAGCGTTATTTTTTCAGTAACGGAGTAATCTAATTAATTTCTTTTCCCATCGTTGCAACGCCGTTATCGTTACTGAGAATGTAAAGTGGCGCGTTTCTACAATTTGGTTGAATGAAGCGCGAGGTGTCAAGCTTTGGCTACATCAGCTGCCTGGAGAGAGCAGGAGTGGGGATGATGATGATGATTGGCTGGGTGGGCAGATGCCCTGCTCACGCTGTCTCACTGCACGCTCTGACTTCCACCTATGACTACCTCTGAATACACAGGACAGTGACAATGGCGACGAGCCAGGGAAATTCAAAGGTAGCGTTCTCCAACTGGAAGTACCGGCACTACTTCTCCCTCGTTGAAATTAAAGGCAAGAATGTATCATGCACGCTATGCCCAGGAAAAAAGATTTTATCCACATCTGCCGCAAGCAACTCTAACCATATGAAGCACGATATTATATATATATATTTTTGTCTGTTTGTCTGTTTTCTGTTTTGTCTTTAATCTTTATGTTTCATATGTGCACATTTCTTACACAGGGAGACATTAAATTCAGGTCGTTTCTCACATGGTACCACCCTCACTGGCATGTATCTCAGAGCTTGACAAGATGGTTAAGGGTAAAATAGTAGAAGTGTTATGTTAATATGGCAGAAATGCCTGGGTTCCTATCATGGAATATTAAAGGGGCAAATCTTGCTATTAAGAGAAAGAAACTTCTTCTATATCTAAAACAAAAGAAAGTAGACATCTGCTTTTTGCAGGAGACTCATTTAAATAATGAAGAGTCAACTAAGTTACAAAGGGATTGGGTTGGTAAAATATTTTATAGTGCCTATTCATCTAACCAGCGGGGCGTCTGTATACTATTTCGTAAAAATTTAAACATTACTATCCACAAGCAACTCTCAGACAGGGAAGGCAGGTGGGTTGCTATCAGTGTAGATCTGTTTGGCAGCAGATGCTCTCTTATTAATATCTATGCACCAAATACAGATTCTCCGGATTTTTTTGCTGACATTTGCAATGTTGTGAAACAAATGGGGAACACATACATTATTATTGGGGGGGATTTCAATCAGGTAAGAAACCTGGCCCTAGATAAGTCAAAAGTTGCTAATACAAGATTAGTACATAAATCTCAAATCCATTGATGTTTTAGAAGAGGAGCTGGGTCTAGTTGACATTTGGAGGATTCTACACCCCCAGGATAGGGAGTACACCTTCTACTCTAACCCACACTCTTCATATTCGTGGATAGACTATTTTCTAATATCTAAACAATTAGTGAGTACAACTATCACTGCTTCAATTGGTAATATTGTATTGTCAGATCACGCTCCAGCTGAAGTGGTGTTAGGTTCTGGATCTTTATCTGAAACCCCTAGAAGCCGTTGGAGACTCAACACCTCGCTGCTCCAAAATGAAATGTCCCGTAACTTTATTAGAAAGGAAATTCTCGAGTATTGGGAATTTAATTAATTTAATGAAGGGCCATTCTAGACCTGGGTCTTCTAACCTAGGTCTAGAATGGGATGCATTTAAAGCCTGCTTGAGGGGTCGCTTAATACAACACAGTTCTTATTTGAAAAAACAAACCACTATACGACTACTTGAATTGGAGAAAGAAATTAAAGATCTTGAAATGCATCCCAATTAGATCCAGCAGTGTTTACACAATTAAACAAAATGAAACTGGAACTAAACTCTATCCTACAGAAGAAGGCAGAGTATGCTTTGTTTCAGTGTAGACAGAGGTACTACGAGCAAGGTGAAGCGGCAGGGAGATTTCTGGCCCAGAGGGTTAAACAACAGTATAATCACGCTTTAATAACCTCTGTGGAGAATGATAAAGGGACCTTAGTGACAGACAGGGGGGAGATCAATGAAACATTTAGGATATTTTACCAAAAATTGTATTCGTCACAGGGCACAATAGACCAGGAGGATATAGATAAGTTCTTGTCACAGGTAAATCTGCCGACCCTGTCCGAGGAAAAACAAAAAGAAATAGGGAGAGATATCACATCTGAGGAGGTTCAGCAAGCCATAAAAAAATTTGCTCTGGGAAGTCCCCTGGGAAGATGGGCTACCGACAGATTTTTATAAAGAATTTGTGGACCTAATAGCACCAAGGTTAGTGATAGTATTCAGGGATGCAATTGAAAGGGGCAAGATGCCAGAAAGCATGCAATCGGCAGTAATTACTCTGATACATAAAAAAAGTATTGGCCAAGATATTAGCTATAAGGCTGGAGGCGCATCTGCCCAGTCTTATACATCCAGACCAAGTTGGTTTTATTCGAGGAAGGTCCTTAGTGGATAATGTTCGTAGGTTACTTCATTTAATTTGGCAAGTAAGAAGTAGCCCTGAGCCTGTGGTTACTTTCTCTCTTGACGCTGAGAAAGCGTTTGATAGAGTGGAATGGGGATACTTGTTCAGGACCCTATTTAGGTTCGGATTAGGCTCCTCATTTATAAAATGGGTTAGACTTCTATTTTGTAACCCCAAGGCCTCAGTGTTAACAAATGGAAAGGTGTCTCCACATTTCCCTCTACACCGGGGTACAAGACAGGGCTGCCCCCTGAGCCCCCTAATTTTTGCATTGGCGTTAGAACCCTTAGCAGCTGCCATCAGAAATAACAAAAATATCAAGGGTATCCAAGCTGGAAAGATGGAACACAAATTACTTTTGTATGCGGATGACATTCTGTTACTGACCTCAAATCCAGAAACAGCTGTCCCTCAAATTCTTTCTTTGATTGATACCTTCTCCTATATCTCAGGTTACAAAATAAATTGGGGAAAATCAGAAGCAATGCCCCTGTCTAGATTGTGGTAGTATTAGACTGGCAGGTTAAATGGCTTCCTTCGGGTCTAGTGTATCTGGGAATAAAGGTTACACCAGGTTTAAAAGACATAATGACAGAAAACATCCTTCCCCTACTTCTGAAAATTGAGAGTACTCTACAAAACTGGGCTAAAAGGGTTATCGCTGCTAGGAAAAATAAACATTCTTAAAATGATGGTTGTTCCACGACTTAACTATATCATATACCTACAGTATTACCTATGAGCTTCCCTCCCTCACTGCTTAAAAGATTTAATGCAGCGGTAGCTGCTTTTTTGTGGGGAGGTAAAAGACCTCGTTTAAATAGAATTAAAATGTATGCTGTAAAGGAGGACGGAGGCCTCAACCTGCCAAGAGTGGACTGGTACCACTATGCCTTTTCTCTTAATCAGCTGGCCAAAATATATATTGCAGAGGACCAAGCCCTGGGTTGGGTCTTGATTGAAAAAGAACTTACTGAACCAATTCCATTACAGGCTTTTATTTCACAAAGTGAGGGAGAAATTCCATTTAGGAATCCATTATTGTTGTTTGCAAGAGAAACCTGGCAAGCATCACATCGTCTTACTGGCCTAAACCCTTCTTTTACTAGAAGGTCATCTCTATAGCATAATAAACTACTGAAAGTGAGTAAAAAAACTCTTTACTGGAAGTCATGGGTTGAAGCAGGGATTATTTTTATTGGAGATGTTTTCGAGGTAGATAATTTTATGTCTTTTGCGCAACTGGTAACTAAATATAGAATCCCTAAACAAGACTTTTGGAAATATTTGCAATTAAGAAGCTGTATAATGTCGGCACAACGAAAACTCCCCCTATTGCCTCAAACAGAGTTACAAAAACTAGTGCAGGGTGATCAGGGGAGCAGAGGCATTTAGATATTATAGTCTTATGAGACAATCTCACCCACCAAAACTCGAGGGTCTCAAGAGAGCATGGGAGGCAGATTTACAGGGCGAGATAATTATTGAGAAGTGGAAGGAAATAACTGGATCCTGGTATAAGACAGCTAGAGAGATGCAGACTTGCTTAATTACATATAAAATCATACATAGGGTTTATTGGACTCCTTGTAAATATGTTAAATGGACTGTACTTTAACACCTTTCTAGTCTTCCGACCACTCAAAGCGCTTTTACACTACATGTCTCATTCACCCATTCACACACATTCATACACTGATGGCATTAGCTGCCATGCAAGGTGCCAACTGCTCATCAGTTTTAGGAGCTAACCATTCATACACATTCACACACCAATAGTGCAGCCTTCAGGAGCAATTTGGGGTTCAGTATCTTGCCCAAGGACACTTCAACATGCAGACAAGAGGAGCCGGGGATCGAACTGCTCTACCTCCTGAGCCACAGCCGCCTATGTCCAAATGGAAGCTTAAATCTTTATAGGAAGATAGTGGTGTATGATCTTCTTTCTGACCCTGGATTAACTAGCCGAATCCTTACTGCACTACACCCACCAGGCCTTATAAATTGCATCATTCACTACTCTCTTTTGAACCTGTACAATCTCATTACAGGTCCCAGTCCATCTGCCTAAAAAGCTGACAGAAATCCTGCTATTATCGTGGACAATAAGCTGTTGTTGCTAGCAATTGCTTCAGGAGTGGGACTCAGATGAGCTGACACAGTGGATCAGTGTAACTTCCTGCAGATCAGAATCAGTATCACAGATCCTGATTCAGATTCAGATCCACACTCATTTTTGTGTAGCTGAAGCTAATATAGTTCATGAAAATTAACTTAATTTTAACTGTAGCATTATATGCTGTAAATAATAATGGTCTTATTCCCCGCACTTCATTTAACACAATAAAGTGTTAATGAACTTTAGAGGCTAGGCCAATATAGCCTAAACAATGTGAGAGGAGCATTTTAATTGCAGCATTATGCATTAGCATAATCTGTTTTCAATACTGTAATTATGGGGTTATATTCACCACATTTCTATTATCTCAAGTGGCATTTAATATCCAGTTGAAGGAGTGATGCTGACTGTGAGTTGTGAGAATATAATACTGTTGTACTCCAGTGGATCACCTGACAGTACTAGTCAGACCAGACGAGCTCTGAAGTCAGTGAGTATGGGCTGGGTCTGGGCTGGGCTGCTATGGTCGGGTGGGGAGCGAGTGGGGCTTGTTAGAGATGCATGCCGTGCACACAGACCGAACTGCTGATGCAGAACTACTCACAGCCCAATAGTTAATGTTTCAGAATTTATTTAAAAGATGAAAATACAAAGTTTTATTTTTTGCATCAAAATTTCAAATTCACAAACAGTAGACTGCCCTCCTCCTAGAATAGTTCTCAAATTTCAATTTATTTAGCCTATTTGTAGTCCAAGACAGTGAGGCTTGTGTTTTACTGGTAGAATTTATATGCTTATTAACATACTGACTCAAATGACTCAAAAGACTTGTAAGATCCGGATCTGTTTAGTGAGTGAATCAGAAAGACTTGAGTCTGACCCCTGAATTTGACAGTCACTACGTTTTTAGAGAGCTGTGAATAATAATTATGGTAATACAAGCATTCGATTGTATTGCGATATTGTGTCAGTCTCCATAAGCCACCATATTAAATGCCCAACTTCCCAGCACAACTAAACATGTCTACAGCCTGGTACAAAAAACTGTTTTTAGGTAATATCCCCATTCATGACAACTGTAGACTGAGTCTAAATTTCTATTTAACTCACCTGTTCAAATTATATTAAGACTTAAAGTTATGCATAATTAACAGTGTACCCGCAGTGTAGCCATTGACAGATGGGTGCCGTTACAGGCGTCATTCAGCCCACATCAGATCCACCGACGATCCACGTAACCAATTCATCAGCCCGGAGGTGGAAGATGCAGGATTACCAACATGGCAGCAACCAGAGTTTCAAAATGGCTCTACAGAAACGGTGATGGGTGATGTCACAGAAACAATGTTAATTCTTTATACTGTCAATGAGCAAAATACTGTCTTGGGTGGATATGGTCAGCAAATCCATTTAGATTCCCGGGGATGATATGTGCTATCTGCAGACTATTTTGTTGGCTGGCCTAAAGAGTTGCTGTGTTGCAACTGGCCAGTTACCATTAGTTTGCTTGCTTTCAAACAGATGATAGGGACCACGGACTGCATGCAGAAAGGGAAGAGGTAAGTGAGAATTATCAACTATAGAACGAACCAGTAAGGTACAAGAGGCCATGGTATATTTCCAGTACACCACCGTTTTATGTTTAGAATGAGATTAATTAGAATTACAAGTGGCTCGTATGCCATTTAAATCACTAAATTACAATATATTAAATGTTGTGGAAACTTACTTGTGTACTGATGTGACAAAGTGGTACTTTTTGTGTATTTTAGGAATTTAAGGCGGACAGCTCAGGCAAGGAATGAGTAGCCTACAAGATGGAAGATAATCTGTGGCAGAGCAGGAGCAGTAAACTGATCAAAACAGATAACATTTCCAAAAACCTCCCAACAAAACAGTACATTTCTAAGCATAATGGTTCAAAGATTTCACTTGGCTTCATTACAGCCATACTTTGAAAGGAGTCCTGTGTTCGCACTGCACAAAAGCGTTTAAACTTGAGAAGTCTAAAGTTGCAAAAAACAGATGAAGCATTTGGAAATTTCAAAAACTGAAAAATGTCTGTGGTGAAGTTTACAGATCACACAAAAAGCAAATCACTAGTGCTGTCAATCGATTAAAATATTTAATCGCGATTAATCTCATGAATGTCATAGTTAACTCGCGATTAATCGCAAATTAATCGCACATTTTTATCTATTCTAAATGTCCCTTGAATTATCATTTTAATACTCTTATCAACATGGAAAAGTGGATAGGCTTGCTTTGTGCAAATGTTTTTTTATTGCAAACCACAACAACAACATGTAGTGTTACAGCCATTCACGTCTGAAGCAAAATCTCAAACAAAGCAACACTATCAATAAACAGATGACAAAAAAATAAATACCTAGTCACAAAAACAGCCCCCTCAACAACCTTCAAAACAGGGTGATACAAAATAAATCCATCCATTGTCGCCTGGTTATGACGCGGAGGAGGCGGAGAATTTGAATTGCCGGTGTGTTTGGCCATCAAGTCGTATTTCAGACTGGATGTGCTACGATGATAACTCAGTTCACACCGACAATACACACAGATAACTTTTATCTAACGAACTTTTCCATTCATAATTTTGTTAGCAGCGTCCATTTCAGCATCTCGTGCTCGACATCCACACAATACGGTAGCGTGGGGCGCGCTTATTGTTTTGCTTCCGGTTTACAGCTGGATCCTGTAGTTTTTCTAACGTTACTAGTAGTGGCCACAGCTTATGAAAAAACTACAAGTTCACTAGGTCACAAAGAGCGTTAATCTCGCGATAAAAAAATTTACGGCGTTAAAATTGTTTTGCGTTAACGCGTTAATAACGCGATATTTTTGACAGCACTACAAATCACATAAGCTTGCAATTATGACATGTTGCCAAAAATGTTGCCAAATCCTATTATTTCTCAGCTTTATAGTGCATTGGAAGCATCACAGCAAATGGTGACATCATGAGATCAGATAATGTCAGTGTTGTTTGAGCAACTTGTGATGTGACTTAAATCACATCCTCACCATTATACAAACCCCAAAATACAAAATGACATGTTGAGCACAACAGTAAACTCCATTGTCAGAGATACAGCCACTGAAATCAGATCACAACCACAGTTGGAATACTCCATTACCAGAAGTGAAGTGGTGCCTGGATAACTTGGTAGATATATTTATAACTTATAGCCTGTCCTGCAAAAGATAACGCTTGTGTTGAAATCAATCTGCCTCGGCTACATTGACCACAATCTCATTCCTTTTAAAGAATTTGTTGGTTTATATCAAGTGTCACTCATTACAGGACACAACTAGCAAATCAAATCAAATCAAATTTTATTTGTATAGCCCAAAGTCGCAAAATACATTTTGCCTCGGAGGGCTTCACAATCTGTACAGGGAGTGACACCCTCTGTCCTTAGACCCTCGGTTCGAGTGAGGAAAAACTTGCCCACAAAAAACCCTTTTAACAGGGAAAAAAGGTGGAAGAAACCTCAGGAAGAGCCACAGAGGAGGGATCCCTCTCCCAGGACGGACAGACGTGCAATAGATGTCACGTGTACAGTCAACAAGTCAGCAGAAACATATTGTACAATTACAATGAAAAATGACAATGGATTACAATGAATGATAAAATGATTACAGTAGCAGTGGAACCTGTGATAGAGATAGAGAGACACAGATGCACAGCAGCAGCAAATCATCCCAAATGGTAGTTTGTTCCACAGAAGAGGAGCTTGATAGCTGAAAGCTCTGGCTCCCAATCTACTTTTGGAAACTATAGGAACTACAAGGAACCCAGCATTCTGAGAGCGCAGTGTTCTAGAGGGGTAGTAAGGTACTATGAGCTCTTTTAGATATGATGGTGCCTGACCATGAAGAGCTTTGTATGTAAGGAGAAGAATTTTAAATTCTATTCTAGATTTAACAGGTAGCCAATGCAAGGAAGCCAAAATGGGAGAGATGTGATCTCTGATCTTGGTTCCTGTCAGAACACGTGCAGCAGCATTCTGAATTAGCTGCAAAGTCCTAAGAGACTTATTGGAGCAGCCTGATAACAAAGAGTTATAATAGTCCAGCCTAGAAGTAACAAATGCGTGGACTAGTTTTTCTGCATCTGCTTGAGATACAATGCGTCTGATTTTGGCAATGTTACTTAAGTGGAAGAATGCAGTCCTCGAAATTTGTTTTATGTGGACATTAAAGGACAAATCCTGATCAAAAACAACTCCAAGATTCTTTACGGTGGAGCTGGAGGCCAGGGTGATCCCATCTAAAGTAACTAAGTCTCTAGAAAGAGAGTTTCTGATGTTTTTGGGTCCAATTACAAGAACTTCAGTTTTGTCTGAATTTAACATCAGAAAATTGTAGGTCGTCCAACTTTTTATGTCTTTAAGGCATGCTTGGAGTTTAGTTAACTGATTGGTTTCATCAGGCTTGATCGATAAATATAATTGGGTGTCGTCGGCATAACAATGAAAATTAACGGAGTGATTCCTAATAATATTCCCTAGAGGAAGCATATATAAACTGAATAGAAGTGGTCCAAGTACAGAACCTTGTGGAACTCCATGACAAACTTTGGTATGCATGGAGGATTCATCATTGACGTGAACAAACTGAGAACGATCTAAAAAATAAGACTTAAACCAGCTTAGGGCGGTTCCTTTGATGCCAATTTGATGTTCCAGTCTCTGTAAAAGAATTTGATGGTCAGTGGTGTCAAATGCGGCACTAAGATCTAACAGGACAAGTACAGAGATGAGTCCTTTGTCTGATGCCATTAGGAGGTCGTTTGTAACTTTGACTAGTGCGGTCTCTGTGCTATGATGCACTCTAAATCCTGACTGAAAATCCTCAGATAAACTGTTCTTATGGAGAAAGTCACACAGTTGATTGGCTACAGCTTTCTCAAGTATCTTAGAAAGAAAGTGAAGGTTAGATATCGGTCTGTAATTGGCTAAAACCTCTGGATCTAGAGTGGGCTTTTTTTTTTTTTTTTTAACTTTTTATTTAACCATTTTAATCATTTTATATAACGTCCTGACATAAGACTTATAATAAGTGACATCATAATAAACATCAATCCACCAAACATAAAAAAAAAATTTAAAAATAAAAAAAATAAAAAAATAAAAAAATATATATATAAAAATATAAATAAATAAATAAAAAAGAAAAGTTATATATACATATATATATATACATACATACACACACATACACATGCACATACATATACCTACATAAAAATTAAATAAATAAAATATACACATATACATATATATATATACTGACATACATACACGCACATATACATACATACATATAAAAAGGAGTAGAAATAAATAGATAAGATAAGATGAAAAGAAAAAAGTATGCAGAATAAATACATAAATTAGATTAAATGAAAAAAAAAAAAAAATAATGAAATAAAATAGTCCAAAAGTACAAAAGTAATGATAATAGTAACAACAACAGGCAGAGGAGATAGTATCTATAGATGGTGGCTAAGCCAGATTCTCCAAAGAGGAATTCAAATAGGTATCTCTTTCCAGCAGTATTCTATCACCTCATACCCTCCATCAAACACCCAAGTATCGTGAAGTACAAGTCCATCTTTGTACAAAAGTGTCCATAGTTAGCTGCAGACTTGCAGTCATTCGCTCCATCATGTAAACATTCTTCAGTCTCTGGACCCATTGACCTATAGTTGGCGGTTTTACATCTCTCCAGTTTACCGTAATCATTTTCTTTGCTATTAGCAAAAGAACCCTCAGTATATATCGTTGATCTGCATTATAAAGGTCTTTAGATATGGCCCCCAACAAAAACAACATAGGTTCTGGAACAACATCTACATCCAAAATAATATCTATTTCCTTTTTAATGTTGTCCCAAAATCCTTTTATTACTGGGCAATCCCAAAAAATGTGTGTGGTGTCTCCTATACTTCCACAGTTTCGCCAACATAATGCTACATTGGGGTTTTTCACAAATGAAGAGATGATAAAGGGAGTATTAAAATATCTGATCTTCACTTTCCAGTCAAATTCCTTCCACAATTGGCTGCTAATTCCCTTATGACACCCTGTACATATGTCCATCCATGTAGAGTCTTCAATTATAACATTTAATTCCAATTCCCATTTTTCCTTGATGTGGTTTGTGTTTTGTAAATTGTCAATTACCAACCTTTTGTATATATTAGATATGTGTTTTTTCGTTGGAAAGTGTTTCTCTATAACACTGATAAAGTACTCTTCCATTTCGTTTGGGTTTTTGTTGATCATCTCCCTTTCTTTGTCTTGTGATATAATGTCTAATCTGAAGGTATCTATACAGATCTTTTGATGGGAGGTCAAATTGTTCTTGAAGTTGAAAGAATGATTTGAATTCTGTTCCTATAAAGAGTTGATTAATTGTGCGGAGACCCCTATCTGCCCACCTTCTAAACCCGCTATCCCACACTGAAGGGGGGAATTCTATGTTTCCTACTATCAACATAGCCCTCGAGATCGACTGCGGTCCCCCGAGCATTTTCTTGACTATTGTCCATACTTTTAGAGTGTGTTTTATCCATTCGTTCTTTATTTTGATTTTATTGATTGTCTTTGTATCAATAAAGGGCAGTATTGATAAGGGAACACCTTTAACTGAATCCTGCTCTATCTATGAGTCCATATTGCCTCCTGGTCGTTTCCAATCCATGCCACAATAGCATTTATTTGTGCAGCCCGATAATCATTTCCCTTGTCCTTAGGTAAATGAAGGCATTTCAATCTTACCCTCGGCCTCTTTCTTTGCCAGATAAATGCTGAGATTAGTTTGTCTAACATATTTAAAGTGGAAGCAGGTACTCTTACAGGAAGGGACTGAAACAAAAAAAGAAGTCTAGGCAATAGGTTCATTTTTACAGTCTCTACTCTACCAATTAAAGAAAGTGGAAGGACCTCCCAACGCGTCACATCATTCTTTATTTGTCTAATTAATTTACTATAGTTGGCCTCAAACAATTGAGTGGGGTTAGGTGTAATAATAATTCCCAGATACCTAAATCCTTGTTTGGACCATCGAAAGGAGACACTGCTATCTAATTGTGTAGGCCAGGTACCCGAAATCATCATGGCTTCTGATTTGGTCTCGTTAATTTTGTATCCAGACACTGATCCATATTCATGCAGACATTTCATAAGTGTGGGAATGGAAAGAAGCGGATTTTTTACAAAAAGTAAAATATCGTCCGCGAACAAAGCTATCTTATGAACTGACCCCCCTTCATCTGCTATCCCTTGAATCTGTACGTTTTGGCGAATTGCCTCTGCCAGAGGTTCAATACTTAGGGCAAATAAAGTGGGAGACAACGAATCCCCCTGTCTCACTCCCCGCTCAATCCTAAAAAAACTAGAACAGTGACCATTAACTCTAACTTTGGAGCTGGGCTCTTTATACAGTAGATTGATCCAGGCCACAAATTCTTTCCCAAAGCCCATTTCCATCAATGTCTGCCTCAGAAATACCCAATCGACTCGATCAAATGCCTTCTCAGCGTCTAAGCTGAGAAGCATCGATGGTTGTTTGTCTCTTGCCGCTATTGTCTGCAGGTTCAGGGCTCTCCTTATGTTATTTGTTCCTTGGCGTCCTAGTATGAATCCCGTTTGATCTGGTTGTATTCATTTCCTAATGTTTTTTTGAATTCTGGTAGCCAATATAGAGGTCAAGATTTTATAATCCACACAAAGTAAACTTATTGGGCGATAGCTGGAACATTGAAGGGGGTCCTTCCCCTCCTTATGTATGACTGTTAATATGGCTTCCGACCATGAGTTTGGGGGATCTCCAGATTTTAGTACATAATTATATAATTTACACAGTATGGGGGCGAGTTCATTCACAAATATTTTGTAGTATTCTCCAGAAAAACCATCTGTTCCTGGTGATTTGTTATTTTTCAGTTTGGTAATGGTTTTATTAATTTCACTTTCTGTGATGGGTTTTATTAATAGTTCCGCTTCCTCGTTTGATAGTTTATTCAGTTTAAGGGGGTTTAAAAACTCTATAATTTTCTCTTCCTTGAATTCTAATTCTTCAGCCCTATATAACTGTTTATAATATGTTGCAAAAGAGTCTGATATTTTAGTTGGATCGGTCTCAATCTGACTGGTTTCTAAGTTCCTTATCTTAGGAACTGCACGGCTAGATTGGGCTTTCCTGAGCTGAAAAGCCAGTAGACTTGCTTTATTACCCATTTCATAATATTTTCTGTTGGTATATCTGAGAGCTCCCTCTGCCTTATAAGTCAGAGCTTCGTCCAATTGTTGTTTAACTTCCTTTAATTTTTTAAAAGTGTCTTCCTTTCCTAATTGTTTGTGTTCCTTTGTTAATTTTTTTATTTCAGCTTCCAGTCCTTGTTGTTTTGCGAGCCTTTGTTTCTTTATTCTAGATCCTATAGAAATAATCTTCCCTCTCATTGTAGCCTTACTGGCATCCCATACAACTGAAGGGGAGACACTACCATTGTCATTTATGGTGAAGTATTCAGTTAGGGCTCCTTGTACTTCTCGCCTGATGTTTGTGTCCGTTAGTAATGAGACATTAAGCCTCCAGTGTCTGAAATGGTTGTCTACTCCTAAATTAATTTTCATGGTCACAGGGCCGTGGTCTGAGATAGTGATTGGCTCAATTGTGCTTTCTTTTACTCTATGCAATTCAGTTTTTGATAAGCAGAAGAGGTCTATCCTTGAATAACTCCCATGTACTTGGGACATAAAAGTGAAATCCCTCTCATTAGGGTGGAGTTGCCGCCAAATATCTACTAGGCCCATGTCCTTCATCATATCTGATAGCCTCTTAGACATTTTAGATTGAGATTTTCTTATTGTAGGTAACCTGTCCAACTTTGAGTCCAGGGTGCAGTTGAAATCACCCCCCACTAGTATAATCCCCTCACTTTTATCTGCTAGTAAAGCTGAAACCTTTTTGATAAAATGTGGACAATCTTCATTTGGAGCATACACATTAAGTATAGTTATCTTTATTCCTCCAATTGTGCCTATTACCATAACATACCGGCCTTCATCGTCCTTAAAGATTTTCTCGTTATTATAGTACACAGATTTATTAAATAGTATAGCTACCCCTCTCTTCTTTGTCCCCCCACATGATGAGCTGTAAACCTGATCAACCCACTCTCTCTTCAGTTTTAGATGTTCAGTCTCTGACAGGTGTGTTTCCTGAATCAGAGCAACAGAACAATGCAATTTCTTTAATTGTCCCAGAATTTTTTTCCTTTTGATCGGATTATTAATTCCTCTTATATTGTAACTTATAAAGTTAAATTCAGCCATGGTCTCTATAGGATCTTACAGTATAGCTCCCTACCTGTTCACACTTGAATGTTAGAGTATGTGTAATCATTAACAAAGCGATGTCCGTTACAAATGTCAGGAAAAACAAAACACAAAGAACAGTGTAGATAACACAGAACTGAACTTCCACCTCATCAATCTGACACCGTAGCTGAACTCTAACTGTGTCAGGTCCCCGGTGATACTGGCAGAGAGGTGTGACTTACCCTCTCTGTGGAAAGAAGCACACATAGTGCAAGTGTGACCAATATTACACTAACATGTAAAAAAGGTCTGGGTGAGTGTGTTCCACTCATGTACTCAACATAGCCTCCTTAGGACTATCTAACACATAACCTTATTTTGTGACAACAGTATATATTTGAATAATAAAACTTAGTGACGCTTATGGTATTCCTATAAGTCCGTTAGTTATAACTAGTGTGGGGCTACCAACCTTACCACTGGTTTAGTTGAGACAAACTTATTGTCCATCCTGATGGTAGAGTCCCTTTAATCCTCCCCCTGCAGAAGGGCCCTGAGATCAGCTGATGACAGAAGCGCTCTCCTCTTTCTCCTCTTTTGGCTTTTCCATCCATCCTTCAGCTCCTCCTCGATGCGCTCCCTCTCCCCGCATCGCACGTCAATCCCCAGCTCCTTCAGCAGCGCCGCGGCGCTCGTTAATGATGCAAATGTCTTCTCCACGGTGTTCAGCTTAATTCTCAATTGCGCTGGATACAGGCACCTTGCCTGCATGTCTTTCTTTTTAAGCTGTTTAATGACTTCGTGGACCCTCATCCGTTTCTGTTGTAGATCGGGGGAGTAGTCCTGATCAAAATAGATCCGCTTGCCTTGAAAGAGAACTGGCCCCTGGCTCCATGCCTGCCTTATGATTGTGTCCTTTACCGCTGCGTCCAGAAATCTCACTATTATCGATCTCGGGGGGGCCGTTGAATCTTTGGGTTTAGCCGCCAATGAACGATGTGCCCTTTCAATCTTAATGTCCAAGTCTGGTGGTAGTTTAAGTTCCTTCTGGAGCAGGTCCTTAACAAAACCGACCATATCTCTCCCCTCACTGTCTTCCGGGATTTGAAAAATCCTGATATTGTTTCTTCTCAGCCTGTTTTGGAGGTCATCACACTTTGTCGAAAGCTCAATATCACGGTGCAGCAGGTACCTCAGTGCCCTATGATGGCGCATCTCCGTATCCTCCACTGTGCCGATTCTCTCTTCCAGTCCTCCTATTCTTTCTTCGTGTTCTACCAACTGGTCTTTTATGTCCGAAATAGATTGTTCAACACGGCTAAGGGCCAGTTTAGTGTGGTTGTGTCCGTCTTGATTTTCTTTTTGGAGTTTTCTCAGTTCTTCCAGTACCGTTGAGTCTAACTGACACGTGTTGCTACTAGCCGTGTTTTTGCTAGTTGGACTCGGTGGATTCGGCTTATTGTCATCTTTTCCTCGCGAAGGGTCAAGTTTCTCCTGTCTCCTTTGTCCAGCGGAGGAACTCATGTTTCATGGATGTATTTTTTACGTTTCAGCGTCAAGTTATTATAGTTGCCACTCTTATTTTAAATAACGTCCAGCGGAGCTCAGTGCAATGCTGCCAGCTCGTCCATGACGTCACAGGAAGTCTAGAGTGGGCTTTTTAAGAAGAGGTTTAATTACAGCTACTTCAAAGGACTGTGGTACATATCCTGATAAAAAAGACAGATTAATCATATCCAATAAAGAAAGGCTAACTAGAGGTAAAACATCCTTGACCAGCCTGGTTGGGATGGGATCTAAGAGACAGGTTGACGACTTAGATGAAGAAATTATTGAAGTTATTTAATGAAGGTCGATGGGGGAAAAACAGTCTAAATATATGTCAGGTTTTACAGCTGTTTCCAAACTTGCTGTATCAGAATGCAGATCAGTGCCTGTTGAGGGCAAGAGGTGATGAATTTTGTCTCTAATAGTTATAATTTTATCATTAAAGAAGCTCATGAAGTCATTACTAGTTAGACCTAAAGGAATAGATGGCTCAATAGAGCTGTGGCTCTCTGTTAGCCTGGCTACAGTGCTGAAGAGAAACCTGGGGTTGTTCTTATTTTCCTCTATTAATGAAGAGTAATAGGCTGCTCTGGCATTACGGAGAGCCTTCCTGTATGTTTTAAGATTATCTTGCCAGACTAAACGAGATTCTTCCAGTTTAGTGGCACGCCATTTGCGTTCAGAAGTACTTGGTCAGACAGAAGAGGATTCTGTGGAAAGACTATTAGATGATCAATTTCAATGCCATATGAGAGAACAAGAGCTTATAGTTAGGGCTGGCTCAGGTCATCCCTTAGTTATGCTGCTATAGGACTATACTGCCGGGGGACTCCTCCTTTCAGGGTTATGCCTAGCCAGGCATGGTATTGGTTGAAGATGCAGTCACATCTCCCTTTACTGAAAACCCTCTCTCTCTCTCTCTCTCTCTCTCTCTCTCTCTCTCTCTCTCACCATCACCACCACCATCTGTAAACATACATGTCTGTCATACATGTACATTAATGCATCTTACTAACTAAACTTCTTCCCCGGAGTTTCTGTGCTCTTTCGTCCAGCAGGTTCTCGTGGATCGTGACTGCTGCTGTGGTCCTGCATGACGTCCACTACATATATTATTACTGTCATTAATGTTACCAGATCTCCATTACAGTTTATAGTAACTTAGTTAATGATTTGCTGCTGCTGTGCATCTGTGTCTCTCTATCTCTATCACAGGTTCCACTGCTACTGTAATCATTTTATCATTCATTGTAATCCATTGTCATTTTTCATTGTAATTACACAAAATGTTTCTGTTGACTTGTTGACTGTACACGTGACATCTATTGCACATCTGTCCGTCCTGGGAGAGGGATCCCTCCTCTGTGGCTCTTCCTGAGGTTTCTTCCACTTTTTTCCCTGTTAAAAGGGTTTTTTGTGGGCAAGTTTTTCCTCACTCGAACCGAGGGTCTAAGGACAGAGGGTGTCACTCCCTGTACAGATTGTGAAGCCCTCCGAGGCAAAATGTATTTTGCGACTTTGGGCTATACAAATAAAATTTGATTAAATTTGATTGAACAAGATCAAGAGTGTGGTTCAGACAATGAGTCGGTTTATTTACACTCTGACAGAAGCCAATTGAATCTAACAGAGAGATAAACGCAGTGCTAAGACTATCATAGTGGTTGTCCACATGAATATTAAAGTCACCTACAATAATTACTTTATCTGTTTTAAGGATCAAGCCTGATGCAAATTCTGCAATTTCAGATAAAAATTCAGAGTAAGGACCAGGAGCACGATATACTATAACAAATAGAATTGGCTGTAATGTTTTCCAGGTTGGGTGAGTAAGGCTAAGAACAAGACTTTCAAATGAATTATAATTTAGTTTAGGTTTAGGATTTATTAATAGACTTGAGTCAAATATGGCTCCAACTCCACCACCTCGACCAATACTTCAAGGAATATGAGTATTACAATGACTGGGAGGAGTGGATTCGTTTAAGCTAACATATTCATCCTCCTGCAGCCAGGTTTCAGTAAGACAAAATAAATCAATATCATAATCAGATATTAATTCATTGACTAAAACAGCTTTAGAGGACAAAGACCTGATATTCAAGAGTCCACATTTAATTATCTTATTTTGGACTGCTGGGGATGTTGTTTTAATTTTTAATAAGTTTTTATGATGAGCTCCTCCTCTGTTTGTTTTATCTTTAAATAATGTAGGTGGACGGGGGACAGACACAGTCTCTATACTAAAGGATTGGGTGGGCTGCTGCTCTAATGGAGGTGCAGAGAAGCGTGTAAGACTGCAGCTCTGCTTCCTGGTCTCAACTCTGGGCTGTCACGGTTTTGGTCGACTAATAAACTTGGCCATATTTCTAGATATGAGAGCTGCTCCATCCAAAGTGGGATGGATGCCGTCTCTCCTAATCAGACCAGGTTTTCCCCAGAAAGGTGTCCAATTGTCTATGAAGCCCACATCGTTTGCTGGACACCACCTCGACAGCCAGCGGTGGAATGACGACATGCGGCTATACTTGTCATCAATGGTCACATTGGGTAGGGGTCCAGAGAAAACTACGGAGTCCGACATCGTTTTGGCTTATGCACACACCGAAGAAACATTAATTTTAGTGACCTCCGATTGGCGTAACCGGGTGTCATTACCGCCGACGTGAATAACAATCTTACTGTATTTACGTTTATCCTTAGCCAGCAGTTTTAAATTAGACTCGATGTCGCTCGCTCTGGCCCCCGGGATGCATTTAACTATGGCCCCCGGTGTCGCTAACTTCACGTTTCGCAAAATGGAGCTGCCAATGACCAGAGTTGGCCTCTCAGCGGGTGTGTCGCTGAGTGGGGAATATCTGTTTGAAACGTGGAGCGGTTGGTGGTGTACCGTGGGCTTCAGTTTGGGGCTACGCTTCAGTCACCCAGCCTCCCGGCTGCTCGGGGGTTGCCGGGGGACGGCTAGCTGAAGCTACCTTCGGTGGTACCGCACCGGCTACTGGGGACTTGCTAACTATAGCAGCGGTACCGTGCCTCTAACTCACTGAGCCTCGCCTCCAAAGCTACAAATAAACTACATTTATTACAAGTACCGTTATCGCTAAAGGAGGACGAGGAGTAACTAAACATTTGGCACACCGGGCAGGAGAGAGGAGGAGAGGAGAGAGGAGGAGAGGAGAGAGCAGGAGAGGAGAAAGAAGCCATTGGTACAGCTAGGCTAGTTAGTGTGACTAACAGAAACTGGTAAAACTATCGGATTTAAAGTGTTACTAAAGTTCAGAGACCTGTTCGTGCTCAAACAGAACAAGTCTAAGGATAGTGTAGAGATATGTAGATAATCACTGATGTGAAAAATATACGTAAATCTGTTTAGGTGAGCAGAGCAGAGAGCACCGTGGCAGTAACACCGATAACCGGAAGTGACAGAATACGCTTACCGCAAAGTGTCGGAAGTGGTAACACTCAAGCCCTTTCAGAAAGGGATTTATCTGTGCATGTGCAAATGTAGCCGAAGACATGCTGCTTCATCTGTCTCTTGGTACCCACCAAGACACATGATGGAACATCAAACATGTCCAAAAGATTTGCTGTTGCACAGGTCTATTCTTACATGAGTGCAACCACTGGCACTCTCTGAACACCGTGGTCCCACTGTGTTAATTTGATAACATAGTTCAGAACTCAAGTGTACAAAATGTCTCCCCTACAAGAGTGCGTGTGCTTGACTGACTGTCACTCTTGTGGCAAAGAAATGACCATAACTGTGCAGACTACTTGTTTTATACTGTATAAAACACATCTGACATATAATAAACAGTTAATGACCATACCAAACCTCCACAGGGATATCAAAACTAAACATCACAATATGATACAATAAAGCAGGGCACAGTTACTCTGTGGAGTGAAGTAATGTTACTGTATTCTATGTTTGCATGCACCAATAAGATACGGAGAGATCAAATAGCAAAACAGTAGTGAAGTGAATCAGTGATGAATGGCCTTCATGCATGCAGCATTAAACAGCAATAAAATATTAATTTTATGCATGATCCTTGATGATAAAGAAAAATAGAAATACATGTCAACAAAGAGCATATTTAATTAAAATCATGTGCATTTCCCCCCCAAAAAAGTACCTTTTATAGTTCTGGTCAACAATAAGCCCCTCCTCACTCAGACTGCTGCAGCCACTGTGATAGAAGAAAGCACTCTGATGGGCACACTCAAACAAAGACTTCCACAGGTCTGGTTTCACTTTGTCCGCCTGCTGACAAACAACACGGTCTCCTCCACGTGTCACCTTGGCTGATTAAATGACAGTAAATTAAATTACATTACATCATCAAAACAACACACCAATGCTAGTCAAGTCTGACTATACATGTGTGCCCAGATTGACCTATTTCATTGTCTATACATGTTGTAATTAGTCACAAACTGTCTTAGACCCTATAACTTCATCTTATTATATATTTAATTGATAATAGGCCATTCAAATACTACATCAATGCAGCATGCAGGATCTATAATTTAATACCTGTCCATACCACTCCCTCTGCTGGTCAGATTGTACCTGTGAGACTGGCTCTCCTAAATGTTAGATCTCTGCTCAATAAGAGTTTTTGTATTTGTATTTCCTCTTAAATTATACTTTATTTTTAACTGAGACCTGATTGTCAGTTGTTGGTTGGCGACCACAGCAACTTAAGCTTAAGCATTCCTTACTATTAATATTATATTAACTGTGGGCAGAGTGGTGGTCTCTGCTTTTTTTTTTTTTTTTTTTTTAAGAAATGTTTTAGGTTGGTTTAGACATTATGTAATTTTGAGCCATCTATATTTAAAATCTGTTGCTCATGATCTAGTGATTACCTCCACCAAATATTTAAATTTTTTAATTATCATTGATGTTGGTGATGGTGATTTTACTAAATTGATAATCCAACCAATGATTTTACAACAGTATTACAATATTAACCCCTATTTAAAAAATTTTTTTTAATTTTTTATTTGACACTGACAAGTTTAAAACTTTTCAGTCTCTCTATAACAGGGGCCAATCACGACCCGCGGTCAGATTTCAGGCGGCCCTCAGCTTCATTTTTATAATATATTATTATAAAATATTATTTATGGCCTGCTAGGATTGTCAGATACTATATGGCTGGAAGATTTGGATTTTTTGTTTGACAAAATGAAGCATTTGAACCTTTAAGGACACCAGACAGACAGATAGATAGATAGATAGATGGCTTAGATTTGATAATTGTGACAATGAAATAAAATTGTTACATAACAGTGCATTTGTTTGTAACTTTTATTATTTTTTTAATTTTTAAATGTTAGTATTGGCCCCCGGGCATCTTCACATTGTCAAATCTGGCCCTCTTTAAAAAAAGTTTGGACACCCCTGCTCTATAATATTATTCCCAGAGATCCAACAATAGTAGTATTCAAGTGGATGCTGGATACAGTGTAAAGACTTGGTGACCACATGTAGGACCAAAATCAGTTAATTTGCACACGAACAGAAAATAAGATTGCACAGTGTTTTCACTTTTCATTCTGGCACATAAAATTGAGTTGTTGATTAAGTGCAAACCCTTTTGACAATGCTGACCTTTCAGGGAATGGAGAGAACAGGAGTCCAAACTGGAGGAAATCATATTAGTGGTATTAGTGGTGTAACACCATCTAATTTGATAACCCCGCTCAACTGAATTAAAAGAAAAACCAACTGTTTTGCCACAAATGACTCTTAGCCACAATCAGTGGTAGCCACTGCCTGACCTGAAAGTAGTAACTACATCAGCAAGCTTTCAGTAGCCCCTATTACAGAGGCAGCTGCCTAGAATAGCTGGCTGGTACATGTCAGGTCAAACCTTGCTTATCTGAATGGAATTGGGACTAAGTACTGAGAGGATCAGAAAGAACTCCCTCCTCTTCTCCTCAGGTCTCTAGGATCCTAAATAAGCATGAATGAGCATTAGAGACCAGTTTATGGTTGACAGCAGAGAGCACGCCAGCGACCTCCATCACTTGTGTGTGCTTCCTGCGCACTATTCTTTACATCACCATCAACAGCTGTCACAGCTGATTAAGACAGCACACCTTTGTCCACCAACTTTTCACATAATTCTTGCCTTAGCTCTGTTTCGTGGTGCAATAACAATCCACACATTTTTTTCTTTACATTTTCTATTTTTTCCATAGTGATTGTTGCCAAAATCCAGAATTATTTCCCCACACATTAAAGAAAACTGCCAACCACAAAATACTTTCTACCACGAATTGATGAGAAAAGACAATGGACAAGCGACCAATTCATGTTATGCCTGGTGTTGCTCCTAAACTCATACACAGCACTGTGAAAAAATTGACCACAGTCACAATACACTGTAGGTTACAGCCAGCTGGTTAATTATATGACAGTGAATATCAGCCGCCAACAGTGTGTTCCTCCACAGAGTCAGCCTGCAGACTTGTCTCAGTATCAGGTGTTCAGTGCACTGTGAGCAGTGTTTTTTCTTAACCATGCAATGTGCACATTGGATGTCATTGAGAGACTGTTAAGAGTAGATTTGGTGTTTTAAATTAATTTAAACAGTCTTCCTCTTCCTCCCTCTAGCTGATGGCGTCCTAAATCAACTGTGCTTAAAAAATAATCCTGAGCCTCTCCTTGAAGCTACTTAAAGAAGTATAAGAATGTAAAAGGGGAGTTTGTGAGAAGAGTTTAAATCCTTCCTACTTGCACACCTCCACACACCTGGCCAATCACTGCAGTGAAGTGGATGTGGTTGTCAGATTGCCTGTGGGAGGATTATTACGGAGCCCCCCAGGGGACACGGGGGTACGGATTCCCCCAGGGGACACGGAGGGAAAAAAATGATGGGTGAAAAAAAAAAAAGGACCAACTTTTGCAAGATCTCGCAAAAGTTTCTCGGGATCTTGGGATCTTGCAAAACTTTTGCAAGATCCCAAGAAACTTTTGCGAGATCCCGCAAACAAAGTATTCTGGACCAGACCGGTGTTTCGTTGACGAAAGAAGAGGAGCAATGGAGGAGGACTTGGAGAGCTTCTTGAAACTTCTTTTGACTGCCAACCGCTCAAACATTTTCAAGTGCGCCCTTAAGATTATGAAACTTTGTTTGTTAGTCATTTTGGTAGAAGAAGAAAGAAACTGTTGTTAACTGTCTGTAGGAAACTTTTTTGACCCATCCATCCACACTGACCTCTGAACTGAACAAAGTTTTATGGCTCTATACATCACAGTGTCACACTACCTCTGCCTCTGCTTCATTGAAACATCACAGAATTTAGTTTTCTTTTCTGGAATACATTATCTGTCAATCTTCCATCCTCAGCAGAGAGACATGCACACAAACTCATACTCATCAACACTTCAGATGCAGTCTGTGTTAATGGGCAAAGCTAGTTTATCACTTGCTGTGTGTGTGCAGGCTTAACTTTACCTTCATCAATAATAAATGAGACACCGGAAGTCTGCAGCCATTTGATAGTAATATGTTAGTATGTAACTGTTCTAATAGCCACCATATGATATTAGCTGATAAGATACGACCTGAATAACAAAGGACAGTAAAGAATCAGAATCACTTTATTGGCCAGGTGTGTGTACACACACACAAGGAATTTCACTCCGGTTCACTTTGTTCTCCTTTGTACATACAGGTACAAGACATTGTACAGTTTAAAAAGACAAGGGACATGACAGGTAGGCGCAGACATGAACATAAAAACATTAAAAAAATAACTATATACATATTTAAAATATATATATATGTGCATAAATATAGACATATAAATATAGATATATATATAAAGTCATTTCTCCAAGCTGTTAGTTTCTAACTGCTAACAGTTCACAGCAAACACACAAATCACACACACACACACACACACACACACACACACACTCCAAGTTCTCCAAGTTTCCAGTGTTGCCTGTCAGGGACAAACTTGAATGGAATCGAGCCATCCATCAGAGGAGTTTGACTCAATAACCTGTGCAGTATCTTTGTGCTTGTGTGTCAGGGCCTCTAGTTCTGTGTCAACCCCGTTTTACTTTTATCGCTCTGAAGTGAGCGTCTCCTGAGCCTCCCAGGCCCTCTGTCACTGCAGTGATGGAGAGACCAGTTTTTGGCTGAGGGTGACGACCCTTTACAAGGACACTACAGAGAGGCATCCATCATCCCCCCATTTCTCTCTCTCTCTCTCTCTCTCTCTCTCGCTCTCTCTCTCCCTCTCTCTGTAATCAGAGGGGATGCTGTACATTTGGCATACTGCCCCTATAGCTGCCATGCAAGCTGGCTTCATCATCAGATTGATTCTCTCCATGCTGTGCTAACTCCTACAGTAGTAGCAACTCGAAAGTTCCCCTTCAAGCTGAAAGCCAGCTGAATGGCTGCCGTCTTCCAGCCGTTCCAGTCAAGTTCCTGCCAAGTTCCTGCAGCTGGAGTGACCCCCTCCTTCTCCTGGGCGTGTCTATTTTTTACTGTAACTCCACCTATTCATTGAATTACAGGGTACGACTAGGAGACGGTGCCTCTCTCACAGAATCTTTTCTACAGTTGTTCTACCTGGGCATTGCTCAACCTTTTGTTTGCACTTAATGGGCTTTTTGGTCTCCCAGTGTCACACAAATCACAGAGCGTAAAAATGCAGCTGGTTTGACTACCGTATACAGTAGCCTTGTGATTTGAGTGTGTTCATGAACAAGAGGATGACTCATTTACTGTATTTTCATTTTTGTTCATCCCATAGACCTAATCCCGCATACATAAATTTAATTGAAATTAAATTTAAGGTGTTTATATCTAACATGTCATCGTTTACTAAATCAATGACATCTAGGCTATTCTGTCCTTACATAATTACGGAAGTGTCTATTCTCTTTTGCTGGCGCACTCTTTCTCTCACATGTAGTGAAAGCCACAGCTGGCCACACTGGTCTATAACAGCTGTTCATATGTAGCCATCAATATGACTGCTATGATGTCTGAGGAATAAATACTCAGAAATCTAGTATGTTTCATAGGCTTCAGAAAGCATCAAACATCAAACTAACCCTTCAAAAAAGTTACAAAAAAACGGTCCATCAGACATTAAGGGGCTGGCAGACCTGTGTGTCAGACCTGCCGATACAAGCAAGAGTTTTTTTTTTCAAAATTTGGGGGGGGGGGTGCATGTTGCTGTTGTTGTGCGTGACATAGAGCTGACATAGAGCTGCAGATACGAGCGTTTTTTTCTAAATGTCTGTTTATTCGGCTGCAGCGGTGCCTCCATTTAAAGAGGAAGAATAACAATAGTAATAATACCTCCTGTTAAATATTTGATCATAGTTTGATCATTGTGAAACGCCATTTAAAGAGGAAGAATAACTGGTGATTAACAGCCTTTTGGAAGATTTTTGCTGTTGGTATTCAGTGCATGCTTTAGGCCAGGTAAACCCTGCAAACACCTCATTAGCATTCTCATTGCTCAACCTTTTGTTTGCACTTAATGGGCTTTTTGGCTTCCCAGTGTCACACAAATCAGCAAAAATCTTCCAAAAGGCTCTTAATCACCCGGAATTCTTCCTCTTTAAATGGAAATTCAGAAAAAAAAGTTGTTGCTTCATGGAGTTTCATTTACGCTTCAATTTATTTATGCGGGATTTAGCCTGTACGGGATGAACAAAAATGAAAACACAGTCAACACACTCAAATCAAATGAAAAAATAAATATATTACAAAAAACGCAAACAGCCCTTCTTGTCCTATTTCCTGTTTGATCTACTTTTGAGATTATACAGTACTGTAGATCATACATTACAGACGCGATCTAAATAAAAATATCTATGAAACTGCCAGTAAAAACACAGTAAAGACGTCATCCTCCAGGTATTCGTGACCACACATGGAAAGCTTATGAGCTCACACACGTCAGCACAAAATGAGTGAACGTCAGATCAAACACAATTACAAAATAACCCTAGAACGACCGTTTGGGTTGTTTTAATAACTTCGTTTACATTAAAACTACAGGTCTCTCGGTCCGTGACTTTTCCTAAATATATGTGTTTGATGGTTTCGTATGCTTACAACTTATTAAAATTAAACATACTTGATTTCTTTCATACTTGATTCACCCGTAATTCTTCCTCTTTAAATGGCGAGTTTCATTTACGCTTCAATTTACACACTCGATTTCTGATAATGACTATTGAATAATAACATAAAGACTGTATAAAGACACATCTGAACAGATAGCGGAAGCGGGTGAGCCAATCAGCTGAGGCAGAGCACAATCATGGATGTGGCTAGTGGTGCAATGGATCATTGTTGGTCCGTGATCCGTTCAGATCGCTCCCCACAGACCGGCACCAAGTGGTCCGCGGATCGGTTGATGGGGAAAAAAAAGTTGTGATAAGATAACACTGAGGCACCGCTGCAGCCGCTCGTATCTGCAGCTCTATGTCGCGCACAACAACAACAACATGCCCCCCCTCCCTTCCAATTAAACTGGTAATTAAAAAAAAAAAAAAAAACCTCTGTTCGTAGGCAGGTCTGACACACATGGCGTTTCACAACGATCAAACTGTGATCAAATATTCAACAGGAGATATTATTACTGTTGTTATTCTTCCTCTTTAAATGGAAATTCAGAAAAAAAGTTGTTGCTTCATGGAGTTTCATTTACGCTTTAATTTATTTATGAAGCGTAAATGTTCATGAACACACTCAAATCAAATGAAAAAATAAATAAATTACAAAGAAAAAAATGCAAACGGCCTTCTTGTCCAAAACTGACAACACATAATGTAACCTACACCCGCAGAGACTGGTGATTGTACCCGGAAAGCAGCTGGCAGATTTATTAGGTTATGTTATTATTCAATAGTCATTATAAAGGAGGTGAGTATTTATGGTGTTTATATCTGTCACTGTTTACTAAATCAACGACATCTAGGCTATTCTGTCCTTACATAATTACTGAAGCGTCTCTTCTCTCGCGCTCGCGCACTCTTTCTCTCTCACTCGCTCCTGATCTGCATGTAGTGAAAGCCACAGCTGGCCATCAATATCCATCATATATACCATCAATATGACCACTATGGTGTTCGGAGGAATAAATACACAGAAATCGAGTGTGTTTCACAGGCTTCAGAAAGCATCAAACAGATATAGCCCTTAAAAAAAAATACAAAAAAAAAACGGTCCATCAGACATTATGGGGCTGCCAGACCTGTGTGTCAGAGCTGTGTGTCAGACCTGCCGATACTAGCGGAGTTTTTTTTTTTTTTTTAAATTACCAGTTTAATTGAAAGGGGGGTTGGAGGGGGCATGTTGTTGTTGTTGTGTCGACATAGAGCTGCAGATACGAGCGGCTGCAGCGGTGCCTCAGTGTTATCTTATCACACTTTTTTTTTCCATCGACTGATCCGTGGACCACTTGGTGCCGGTCTGTGGGGAGCGATCTGAACGGATCACGGACCAACAATGATCCGTTGCACCACTAGCCACATCCATGATTGTGCTCTGCCTCAGCTGATCGGCTCACCCGCTTACCCCAGCGTCCCCATCGTATCTGTTCAGATGTGTCTTTATACGTCTATGGTGAGAGCAGAACATTAAAATCACTGCTCCTCCCCGTGGACAAATGAGGCATTGCAGCTGGTTTTCACCCAGGCTGCTTATGGGCGTTTCTAGTCGGGGCCTCACTGACTACGTCATCGCGGGGGATCACATTACTGTCATGGACCTGCGAAGGACCTTGCAAGGACCTTTCAAGGACCGTTCACGGACCAGTCACGGAAACACGGGAACTTTTGAGTTGCTACATCTGTAGTTCTGACTTGTGGTTCTTGAATCCTCTCACCAAGCAGGAAGGACCAATGTGTTCTCTACTGGGTGAAATAAAACAGAAACAACATAGGCACACACACAGACACACACATATACATGTGAACCAGGGTAACAGTGGACTTTCAGTGTACAACTGCCAAGTGGTGTAAAAATCAGCTCCTCAGCTTCAAACTGAATCACAGCTTTTTATATATATATCACACCTCTGAGTCTGCAGGAAGTTATGCTGATCCACTGTCAGCTCATCTGAGTCCCGAAGCAATTGATAACAGTGGCAACAACTGCTTATTGTCTATGATAACAGTGGGATTTCTGGCAGCTACTTAGGCGGGTGGACTGGGGTATGTTGTAATGAGACTGTACAGGTGAAATGAGAGTAGTGAATGACGCAATTTATGGTTTTAATTTGTATATGAGGCCCGGTGTTAGGCAGGTGTGGGACAGTAAGGATTCGGGATAATGGACACTACAGACTTGTTAATCCCGCTCAGTAAGAGGATCCAGGTGAATGATTCGGATGAATTGCAACTGGTCAGCTCAGAATTTAAACCATTTGAGAGTGCATAGGTTGAATTATGCAGCTGTAGCTCAGTTTGCAAAGAAGTAAATCACAAAAAATAATAATGCCTCCCTGTCTGTTGGTTTCTATAACGTCATCGTTATTTTATAATCTTCTTCTTCCTCTTATTGCCATCCACTAGACTGGAGGTGTGGTTCAGTTTTTTGTATTGCTTTTTCAGTCAGTTGGATGAATGGGTATAGTTATTAGAGGGTCCTCAAATTGACACATGTGTATGCTTCTGTGTGTGCATGCACTGCGAATAGTCCTTTACTTTACTTTATAACTTCCAAATGGAGAAATGATGAATATTTAATAGGGAGTTATTGTTCACCCTGGAGAAACTGCAACTCCCAATCAGCATTCAGTCAGCTACTTAATAGGATGAGACGAGCAGTTTCTATATTACGATTGACAAATTGGAAAGCAAAGGTTATTGCGGTCTGAAGAAAGGGACGGAGCAGGAATACAAAGCTGAACCTTCATGTTTCGTGTCTGTACAGCTGGAAACACTCTGAGCGGCTGTGTGTTCGCATGTGTCTTTGGGTGTGCATGCATGTGTGCATGATAACAGGGACTGGGTTTATCTCGAACCATATGATGGATGTCAGGGCCACTGATTTCAATCTTGTAATTTCATACTCAGATGGACACTCAATATTCTAGAACACAGAGAGAATCCTCTCCATATTTGCCTTAACCTCTGTTCGGTACAGTCTCGTCCACCCCTCCTTGAAGCTTCAAAAACATTTCACTGCAGTGGTAAAAGAGTTTTTGAACCTTACTTTATCCCTGAAGTTTAAGTCAACTACCTGACAATGATCCATAAAGACACTGCAGTGATGCTGTCAGCTCATTGTAGAAAGAGCTTCATCTTTGAAGTGACTTCACTTTTACTGCTCGTGGAGATGTTTTAAAAATCAAAAAATCTTTTTTTTTTTCTTCCTGTGTGAGAATCTGCTGGTGTTTCTAAGAAACTGGAGGCTGTGACCAATACAGAGATGATACAGAGAAGTTAGTCACTTCTTGTTCCATGTGATAGAAGGTGTTGGTGATTTTCAAATGGTCTGTCCATTTTCAACAAGTTTTGCTGTGAATATTCAAGTCACCAAATCTGAAAGCCACTTTTAGACCAAAAGTTTAACTTGAACTAAAACAATTTACAACAATTGCTATTTGCAAAATAAAAACTCCAAGCTACATGACTGCCTGACTCATATCTATGAAAATGTGTGTGGAATGTGTGGAAATCCTGTCATCCTGTCTCATTACAAGGAGGGTCTCTCTTTGATATTGGATGTGAACAGCCAGCAGTTGACAGAGACATCAATGGTGCTTTTAAGAACACAGTGGAAGAATTACATTTAATAAGTTGGATGTCTTCTGGCTTTGTGATGTGATCATTGTAGAAGAAGGAGATATCATTCCAAGAAGAAAGGAAGTGGTGCCACAGTTTTAGTACCACCTTGCAAGCTTTGTCCAGAATGATGTGGTCATGGAGATGTGGTGCAAATGTGGCTATTGTGAGGAGGTGTGAAAGGAAGGATTGACCTTGGGGGATGATGCGGATGGTGGAGTTGAGGTGACCTAACAGTCAGAGGAGTTGGTCTTTAGTGCATCTGTGAACCAGGAGAAAGTTAGAAATGAGTAGGGAGGTACAGTGGATTTTCTCAGTGGGCAGGGATGCTTGTAGTGAGATGGAGGGTGATGCTGAGAAAATCCAAGTATTGATATAGTTGATAGATATAGTTGATATAGTTGATAACTGATAGAATTATTTTTGTAATAAAACTGGAATAAAACCTTACATACACATTTTGTATATCTAATGAGGCACAAGAAGAAAC
The DNA here is from genome assembly GCA_946959425.1 of Argyrosomus regius. NCBI lineage: Eukaryota > Metazoa > Chordata > Actinopteri > Sciaenidae > Argyrosomus > Argyrosomus regius. The sequence goes on from CAMPSB010000155.1 coordinate 81,419, forward strand.
TCTACTGATGTAATGTCAAATTAAGTCAGGTCAGGCACAAAGTCACAGACAGACCAGCAATACCATAACATACCATATTTAGAGGCCATATTATATTGTGTATGAATAGTGTTTTAATATTATGAGCAGAAGGTTGTCTTACCTTGTTATACTTTATTTACAGTTTGCCATATAATATCAGACCACAGGTTTTTTTCCTGGCTGAAATCAGTGACAGTGTGTCCATCTAACAAGATCAAGAAATGTTCCACAATGATGTCTCAATGCTGAAAGTCTTTGGAAATGGAAATGGAAATCTGTAAGCTCATTCATTAAATGGAAATTACACAGCAGCCTTTCTAGGCTAATGAAAAGTACAACTCCTTGAAATGTAGTTTGTCAGAAGATAAGAACTTAAATCTTCTCATTTTGTCTTTTTGAAGAAAGAACTCCCCTGCTTGCCTCCTTCCTTCCACCTGCACCTGTCTTTGCAGCAGCTTCTCTCTATTTATCTCTATTTATCTCTGTCTTCACATCTACCACCTTTCTTTTAAATGCATTCTTCTTGTCCTTTCTCTTCATTTCTACCTAGAGATCATAACTCTTTCAACACACTGTCCCAGACTTTCAGCCCTCTCAATCCCCCCGTCCCCCTGCATCCTGGAGCACAGTGCCCTTGAGAGTCTGTGATCTCATCTGGAAGACAAAGTCAGCCGGCTGGAAAGGACAAAAGAGAGAGAAACAAAGGAGGAAGCAGCCAAGGGGAAGGAGGAAACCAAATCCCCCCTCCGGCATCTGATCCATGTGGTGGACAGTCTGTGGTGATTTACAGCCAGGAGGGTGCAGCAGCCCCCAGTCCCTCCATGTGCTGTGGTGATTTGGAGCAGACAGCAGAAGTGTCTGCTTGTGTGTGTGTGTGTCATGAACTGAATGAGAGAGAGAGAGAGAGAGAGAGAGAGAAAATTATTTTGCATTCATGTGTGACTGTTCCCTTTGTAGTGTTAAAATGCATGTGTACATCTACACATGTTCTGTGTGTGACTACTAAAACATATTTGAGTAGACAACTAGAACTAGAACCAAACCAGATTTATAGTAGATAAAGGGTTTGTTCAGGTTGTATGAGGTACTTATCCATAGTCAGTGTGTTATCTAAAGTAGATGGCAACTGTCATGCACAATTTGGAGAAACAGACAGGTGGACCACCACAGAAGCTAGGTGATGCACTGCTTAATATCAGTGTAAGTGTACCCTGTTAAGAATTTTCTCCACTTTACCTTGCTGTCAGACAGCCCTTTCTGACAGGAAACTTAAGCAGCTATATTGCTCTCTCAAACGCCACAAAAACAATAATTTTTATCTTGCAGAACATGAGAGGTGCTGGTCTACCACTGCCTTGATCCACAGCAACTAACTTGCCCAAACAAGGCCATTATGAAACAAAAAATCCAGGAGGAGATTGTCTATGATGTAAATGTCCTGGTGCATGACGTGTCCCCCAGGTGGAATTATACACCCCACATGAGGAGGGTTAGGGAGGTACTAGAGCAGAGAATCTGCAGTGTCTGTGAGGATGTTACATCCCTGGCTTCAGTTATCCCGTGTGCAGGCTCTTCAAGCTTCCTTGGGTAACTTGATGCAAATGAATCAGTGCTTCCAGCCAATCTTTGATGACCCCACTATCCCCTACTTAAAGGTCACCTTCTTGGAATACAGATTTAAGATGAATCCCAAGTCACTTTCATTGAGTCAGACTTTATAGGCTAAAGGCTGATGTTTCTGAGGTGGATCAGAAGTTGACTTTTGGATTTGTCCTTTAATGTCCACATAAAACAAATTTCAAGGACTGCATTCTTCCATTTACGCAACATTGCCAAAATCAGACGCATTGTATCTCAAGCAGATGCAGAAAAACTAGTCCACGCATTTGTTACTTCTAGGCTGGACTATTGTAACTCATTGTTATCAGGCTGCTCCAATAAGTCTCTTAGGACTTTGCAGCTAATTCAGAATGCTGCTGCACGTGTTCTGACAGGAACCAAGATCAGAGATCACATCTCTCCCATTTTGGCTTCCTTGCATTGGCTACCTGTTAAATCTAGAATAGAATTTAAAATTCTTCTCCTTACATACAAAGCTCTTCATGGTCAGGCACCATCATATCTAAAAGAGCTCATAGTACCTTACTACCCCTCTAGAACACTGCGCTCTCAGAATGCTGGGTTCCTTGTAGTTCCTATAGTTTCCAAAAGTAGATTGGGAGCCAGAGCTTTCAGCTATCAAGCTCCTCTTCTGTGGAACAAACTACCATTTTGGGTTCGGGAGGCAGACACGGTCAACACTTTTAAGAGTAAACTTAAGACTTTCCTTTTTGATAGAGCTTATAGTTAGGGCTGGCTCAGGTCATCCCTTAGTTATGCTGCTATAGGACTATACTGCCGGGGGACTCCTCCTTTCAGGGTTATGCCTAGCCAGGCATGGTATTGGTTGAAGATGCAGTCACATCTCCCTTTACTGAAACCCCCCCCCCCCCCTCTCTCTCTCTCTCTCTCTCTCTCTCTCTCTCTCTCTCTCTCTCTCTCACCATCACCACCACCATCTGTAAACATACATGTCTGTCATACATGTACATTAATGCATCTTACTAACTAAACTTCTTCCCCGGAGTTTCTGTGCTCTTTCGTCCAGCAGGTTCTCGTGGATCGTGACTGCTGCTGTGGTCCTGCATGACGTCCACTACATATATTATTACTGTCATTAATGTTACCAGATCTCCATTACAGTTTATAGTAACTTAGTTAATGATTTGCTGCTGCTGTGCATCTGTGTCTCTCTATCTCTATCACAGGTTCCACTGCTACTGTAATCATTTTATCATTCATTGTAATCTATTGTCATTTTTCATTGTAATTACACAAAATGTTTCTGTTGACTTGTTGACTGTACACGTGACATCTACTGCACGTCTGTCCGTCCTGGGAGAGGGATCCCTCCTCTGTGGCTCTTCCTGAGGTTTCTTCCACTTTTTTCCCTGTTAAAAGGGTTTTTTGTGGGCAAGTTTTTCCTCACTCGAACCGAGGGTCTAAGGACAGAGGGTGTCACTCCCTGTACAGACTGTGAAGCCCTCCGAGGCAAAATGTATTTTGCGACTTTGGGCTATACAAATAAAATTTGATTGATTGATTGATTGATTGACTTTGCTGACTGGAGAACCTGCTGCTGAAAAGCATATTTTAGGGGGCTATGCTACTAAGTGTGCAAAAGAAATCAGAGACATTGTCAACTTTGGCAACTCATCTGTTCTCTTGTAATGTAACTACCTAGCAGCATGCAACACAGAGTCACTGTCCTCAGATTCATTGGTCACCTACTGGTCAAGTAAGGTGGTCACAGATCCAACACTGCTATGCGTGGCTGTGAAGTATTTGCCCTGTCCTCCAATTAATGTCTCATTAGCGAGACTATCTAGCAGCAGGAGATGTCTCCCCATTGTTCTTGACTGATCTCAGCACATGTATTCACCAAATAGAACTTGGAGAAATTTGAGTAATCGCAGACAGAGTGGGGAGCCCTGAAAATCTTCAGTCTTGAAGAAAACAAACAAACAATTAAATTAATGAATCTAATATTATTTCTTGCTTGTTCAGCAGTGTCGCACAGTAAATGGACTGGCATGTTAGCTGAACAGGTATAGCATGCTGCTTTTAGCATTTTTCCCTCCTTTTCAGAGTGATGACAAGATGAACCTCAAGAGTTGGATTGGTACATAGCAGTGTTCTTCCAATGACTTCCAATGTGCAACTGTATTGAGGTATATGTATGTATAAGCTGTATAACCTTCTTCTTCAGGGGGCACAATACTCAAGTCATTAAAATTTGACAATTACATAACGTACATACGTCAGTAGATAGGCAGGAAGCTTCTATATCTTGCCAATAACCATGTACAACATGGTAAATGGTGAATGGACTACACTTACGGTATATAGCATCGTTCTAGTCTTCCGACCACTCAAAGCGCTTTTACACTACATATCTCATTCACCCATTCACACACATTCATACGCAGATGGCATTTGATAGGATTGAGCCTTCTTTTCAAGTCAGTAAAAGTAGAACATCTCTCCTCCCTTTCCCTCTCTTTTTTTTTTCAAAAACAGTCCTGGGAAAGTCCTATAGAAAAATAAGAGATGCATTCTAAGAGAAAACTATTTAAATACAAACAATGTTGAGCGCTACATACAACATTTAAATTCTGAATGAAATCAATAATGTCAAACTCTATGAATATGACAAACTGTGCCATGCTCTGCTCTCCTGTGTTATCTGCTGTGGAACTCCTTGTCCACCAGTGTGCCACTGGTTTACAGAACCTTTCTTTCTCTGAAACCAATTGAGAGTTTCCTTGGCTGTGTGGATCAATGTCTTGCTGAAATGTCCACCCTCGTTTCACCTTCATCATCCTGATAGATCAGATCAGATTTTATCAAGAACGTTCCATTCATCCTTCCTTCCATTATATGAAGTTTGCCAGTATTGTATGCTGAAAAACAGCCCCGCACCACAATGTTCCCACCTCCAAACTTCTGCTGCTGTTGTTATGCATGCCCCTTCCGCTTACCCATCTCTGCCCAGTCTTTGCAGATTCATAAGCTTCATCATTCCAGCTGTCTTCAGCTTCAGCAGAGTCATCAGCTGCCACTACCACTGTCTGGACTCCATGGGGGGATTTATCTTGCTGCTGCTCAGGACTGATGCCACTTTATCACAAAAATCTCCCAGTAGAGTTCTGAAAAGACTTTATCATCACGTCATCTCAATCAATCATGTTCACTTCATCATCTCTACTAATTCATTCAATTATTGGCTACAATGGCTACTAGTACTTTTTGTACAATTGTTGCATGGAATGTCACAACAACACAAAGGAGTGGGTCCAACCAAGCATTTGAGATCATTTTGCTCATCAGGACTATCAATACTCATGTTAATGGAACAGTGTTATCTGTGCTGTCTTATCCAAAATCAGATGAGAAATCAATATCCACTTCTTCTCTGTATAGAAAGAATCTAGGACCTGTTTATCTTAGCTTGACACAAAGACTGGAAATAGAGTGAACTCCTAGCTTAGCTCTGTTAAACCTTTGTGTGCAATGTGGGAAACGTGTCTAAACTGAGATGTTGAAAAGTCTAAACTTTGAAATTAACAACTGGGATCAAGTCGATCTGTTTCTATTGGCAGTTTGATTAAGCTGTGGTATTGTGATAATGTGGTTTCAAGACAACTTTCTGCATCACTGTCTTCAGATCAGCTGCAGTGTGAGTCACAAACAGATTGGATTGAAGTAGATTGGTGAGTGTGCAGTTGGTGCAACCTTCTGTTGTACATCACTGAAGGAGGCTATAGGTATGTTCTTGAGCTGCGTCTGATGCTTCTGAGACGGATCCTACAACTCCACAGGAGCATAATTACAAATGGGCACATGAGCACACTGGTAGCATCATAGGTCTGCTGTAGGGCCACATCTGTCTGCCAGACACGACACTGCACCATCAGTCTGACGGGCTTTCTCAATACCATCCAGCTTGAGAAAGCCCACATTTGTAAAAAGAGAGAATTCTGAATCTTCATAGCTCATTTGTTCTTGATTCTTTGATTTATTCAAGTGTCTTCTCTTCTGTACCTGAATATTTAATATTTAACTAGTGAATTCAGTTCTGTCACTGTGTGTTTCAGTCATTTTCAACCAGCTCCACACCCCGCTAGTACTTACTCTAGAGACTATAAGTGTTACTATACAGTAAGTGCTACACTTACGTCATTCATGTAACATACTTAAGGTCTGACACACCTGTTGCTGAAACTCTGGTCATAGAAACTCTGGTCATAGTCATGTTTTGGAAGTCATACACAAATGACCTGTTTTGGCATTCAGGTATGAGATTGTAAGATGTTTTTTAAGTAATTCCCACATTGTAATCAGAGTACAGTTAAAGAAGGAAGAAGTATGAAAAATAATAAATACTGATCGAACACTGCAGCTTTTATCAATAAAGTTCAGATTAATTCCCTCACAGGTTAGACGAATCCAGACTCGATGCTTAGCTTCAATCATTTTTAAGTAGTTTGATGATGATGTGCTCATAGTGTCATTTACATGCTTTGTCTCTTTCAGCTCATCATTGCCTTCGATTGGACACTAACAAAGGAATGCATTAAGAATCCCATCAAATAAGTCGTTTTTAATTCCAGCTACTGGACCGGACCCAGCAGCCATTTAGTGTGGCTCCTGGATAGAGAATATTTTACCCTAATTGCTCCCATGCTTCAGACCTTGGCTTTTGAGACTGATTTAGAGAAGAGGAAATAAAAAAAATTAGGAAAAAGGTTTGCAGCTCAATATAAAATTTGACATGAAACTCAAAGCAGAAGGAAGGCAGAATAATGTGAATGTGAGAATGGAGGACATACTTAGGATGCCATCAAAGTAATAATATAAATATATAACAAACAAATGACGTTCAAATTCAGTAGGTATGCTTAATGTCATACTGTAAAACAACAGAAAATAGTTTTATTTCAAATAACTTTTAAGTTTCTGTATCTCAGAGAACAGCAACACCTAAAACAATCAAACCCCGTAAACCCATTCAAAGTCTCACCTGGTCTTCCAGCTGAAAAAAACTACATTAACTGATCACATGGTGGCACTATGACAGGCACTTTTACATTATGGTCAATAAATAACAGGGCCCAAATTCTCCAGATTCCTCATATGATTATTAGGACTGTAGCGATACACTTATCTTACAATACGATACAATACACGATATTCAGCCAACGATACAATTCGATACAATTCAATACGATTACATCATTTTCTGAAAGATTTTAAAGGGACAGTGTGATTTTGGTGACATCTTGTGAGTGTTGCATTGACTTGGATTGAATTAATTGAACTGAAAACTGAAAGCATCAATTACACAATATATGGATCTGACTGGGCAGAGTCTACAGCTTGTAAATGCTGGACAAAATGAATCTGATTTTTGTCATATCACACCTCAAACAGTACTAGTGAAGAGTTTTTGAATTAACATATTATTTTTCAATCCCTTTGCCTGACATACATATGCAGTTTTTCAACCAAATATGTGAAGAACAATAACATAATGCCCTTAAATAAAAAAGGTCCGTGTGTTTTTGCCTCATTTTCCTCAGGCATGCCACTTAGCAAAGCAAAGACCCTCCAGAAAGTTGAGGGGAACCTGTCATTCAATAGAAATAGTATTTATGAAGTTATTCTGTCACTCTGCTCTGTGTGCTCCCTGCCCCCTGCACTCTGTTCTACACCGCCTGCTGTTTTTCTGTTGTCCCTCCCCCCCAAGACCCCAGAGTCCTTTGATTGGCTAGAATACGTCATAGATACCGTCCACTGATTAGTTGAAAAAGAAACTAGTCTGCCTAGTAACGTTTGTCCATTCGTGGACTGTGTTTTCAGTCTGTCGAACATCTATTTTTCAATTGGTCTTTTACACGGTGGAATAGAACAACAAGGAAGTGTCGGACAGACACAAACCGCACATCTCCGTCTTCAGCGGAATCTCAGGAAAACAGTGCAAAAACCACATCTCTCTATTATAAACCGTTTCAGAGATATTCACAGATATGTAAAACTTTAGACTTTTTGGGAGGATCCGCCCAATCCGTCCCCAGAGGGTTAAACCCGAAGTGGTGGGAGCACTTCTGCTTTTAACCACGAAGGTGCTGGATTTATGTTCGCCGCCATTCTCTTGAATCTCCTCACTTTACTGCGTAAACAGGAAGAGGAAGACGTTGGCGTCTGTGTAAAGAGAGTATCTAGACGGGTAACTTGCTAGAAATGCTCTACAGCGAGATTAGCGGCTGGCTGACCTAATTGCTCTTCCTGCAAAGCCAACGGGGGGAATGGGCAGCGAGCAGAGTGCCAGGTGTAACACTAACTTAATGTATCGACACTCACGGCTGAAAAATCGATGCTTTCTGGAGAAAAAAAATATTGATATATATCGCAGGATCGATAAAATTGCTCAGCCTTAATGATTATGCATCTCTCTGTTGGCTACCTCCATTTTTGTTTTTGTTTGGGATTTCTGGCCATTTTGAATTTTGTCCAAAATAATTACATTTGGTCTCTTAGTCACCAACTTTTACATGTACAAGGTTTGGACCAGTAAAAACTCTGTAAATGTTTTACCACAATTTATTTTCAAATATGTAAACTGTGTATAAAAATGAATGTTCCCACCCAAGTTCTGTAAAAGTCTGTGAAAATGCAAAACTGAAAAGTATTCTGCATCTTTGGATTGCCACAAGTTCATAAAGTCTTACTACTTACTACATGGCAAAGTTGTCAGTAGGAGGAACTTGCTTCATACAGGTGTATCATTCTGAGGGCAGTTGTGATACTGCTGAACTGAATGTACTGGCTGGAGGTTAACTCCAAGAGCCACGTTCATTCCCCCTTCACTTTTCTAATTTGATTCTCTTACTGAAAACTGTCATATTCTAGATGAGAGAAGATTGGAGTTGATCCACATGATCAAGTCTCGCCTCTCAGACTACATACAGGCTACGCTACATTGGTGGAGCTTCTTGGCACCATGGTAGCCTGAGAAATGGAGCAGGCTGAGGCTATGCATCCTCATTATTCAATTAGGAGGAGCAAAGTTACTCAGTTATGTATGTTTAATGCATCTTACTAACTAAACTTCTTCCCCGGAGTTTCTGTGCTCTCTCGTCCAGCAGGTTCTCGTGGATCGTGACTGCTGCTGTGGTCCTGCATGAAGTCCACTACATATATTATTACTGTCATTAATGTTACCAGATCTCCATTACAGTTTATAGTAACTTAGTTAATGATTTGCTGCTGCTGTGCATCTGTGTCTCTCTATCTCTATCACAGGTTCCACTGCTACTGTAATCATTTTATCATTCATTGTAATCCATTGTCATTTTTCATTGTAATTACACAAAATGTTTCTGTTGACTTGTTGACTGTTGTACACGTGACATCTATTGCACGTCTGTCCGTCCTGGGAGAGGGATCCCTCCTCTGTGGCTCTTCCTGAGGTTTCTTCCACTTTGTTCCCTGTTAAAAGGGGTTTTTGTGGGCAAGTTTTTCCTCACTCGAACCGAGGGTCTAAGGACAGAGGGTGTCACTCCCTGTACAGATTGTGAAGCCCTCCGAGGCAAAATGTATTTTGCGACTTTGGGCTATACAAATAAAATTTTATTTGATTTGATTTGATTTATGTGTATTTATATTTAAGCAGTCTATATCTGTGATCATTTTACTCTTTTCAACAACTGACAAAAACACACCACACATTTTTGGACCACCATTTCAGTGGGTTCATTTGAACCCCATGCTGAATTTGCCAGCATGCTTCAGCTACCAAATCAAATCAAATCAAATCAAATCAAATTTTATTTGTATAGCCCAAAGTCGCAAAACAACTAAGTAACTAACTTAACTAAGTTACTATAAACTGTAATGGAGATATGGTAACATTAATGACAGTAATAATATATGTAGTGGACGTCATGCAGGACCACAGCAGCAGTCACGATCCACGAGAACCTGCTGGACGAGAGAGCACAGAAACTCCGGGGAAGAAGTTTAGTTAGTAAGATGCATTAATGTACATGTATGACAGACATGTATGTTTACAGATGGTGGTGGTGAGAGACAGAGAGAGAGAGAGAGAGAGAGAGAGAGAGAGGGTTTTCAGTAAAGGGAGATGTGACTGCATCTTCAACCAATACCGTGCCTGGCTAGGCATAGAGGAGCTTGATAGCTGAAAGCTCTGGCTCCCAATCTACTTTTGGAAACTATAGGAACTACAAGGAACCCAGCATTCTGAGAGCGCAGTGTTCTAGAGGGGTAGTAAGGTACTATGAGCTCTTTTAGATATGATGGTGCCTGACCATGAAGAGCTTTGTATGTAAGGAGAAGAATTTTAAATTCTATTCTAGATTTAACAGGTAGCCAATGCAAGGAAGCCAGAATGGGAGAGATGTGATCTCTGATCTTGGTTCCTGTCAGAACACGTGCAGCAACATTCTGAATTAGCTGCAAAGTCCTAAGAGACTTATTGGAGCAGCCTGATAACAATGAGTTACAATAGTCCAGCCTAGAAGTAACAAATGCGTGGACTAGTTTTTCTGCATCTGCTTGAGATACAATGCGTCTGATTTTGGCAATGTTACGTAAATGGAAGAATGCAGTCCTTGAAATTTGTTTTATGTGGACATTAAAGGACAAATCCTGATCAAAAACAACTCCAAGATTCTTTACGGTGGAGCTGGAGGCCAGGGTGATCCCATCTAAGGTAACTAAGTCTCTAGAAAGAGAGTCTCTGATGTTTTTGGGTCCAATTACAAGAACTTCAGTTTTGTTTGAATTTAACATCAGAAAATTGAAGGTCATCCAACTTTTTATATCCTTAAGGCATGCTTGGAGTTTAGTTAATTGATTGGTTTCATCAGGCTTGATCGATAAATATAATTGGGTGTCGTCGGCATAACAATGAAAATTAACGGAGTGATTCCTAATAATGTTCCCTAGAGGAAGCATATATAAACTGAATAGAAGTGGTCCGAGTACAGAACCTTGTGGGACTCCATGACAAACTTTGGTATGCATGGAGGATACATCATTGACGAGAACAAACTGAGAACGATCTAAAAAATAAGACTTAAACCAGCTTAGGGCGGTTCCTTTGATGCCAATTTGATGTTCCAGTCTCTGTAAAAGAATTTGATGGTCAATGGTGTCAAATGCAGCACTAAGATCTAACAGGACAAGTACAGAGATGAGTCCTTTGTCTGATGCTATTAGGAGGTCGTTTGTAACTTTGACTAGTGCGGTCTCTGTGCTATGATGCACTCTAAATCCTGACTGAAAATCCTCATATAAACTGTTCTTATGGAGAAAGTCACACAGTTGATTGGCTACAGCTTTCTCAAGTATCTTAGAAAGAAAGGGAAGGTTTGATATCGGTCTGTAATTGGCTAAAACCTCTGGATCTAGAGTGGGCTTTTTAAGAAGAGGTTTAATTACAGCTACTTTAAAGGACTGTGGTACATATCCTGATAATAAAGACAGGTTAATCATATCCAATAAAGAAGGGCTAACTAGAGGAAAAACATCCTTGACCAGTCTGGTTGGGATGGGGTCTAAGAGACAGGTTGACGACGTTGAAGAGATTATTGAAGTTATTTGATGAAGGTCGATGGGAGAAAAACAGTCTAAATATATATCAGGTTTTACAGCTATTTCCAAACTTTCCAAACTTGCTGTATCAGAATGCAGATCAGTGCCTGTTGAGGGCAAGAGGTGATGATGATGTTTTAAGGATCAAGCCTGATGCAAATGCTGCAAATTCAGATAAAAATTCAGAGTAAGGACCAGGAGCACGATATACTATGACAAATAGAATTGGCTGTAATGTTTTCCAGGTTGGGTGAGCAAGGCTAAGAACAAGACTTTCAAATGAATTATAATTTAGTTTAGGTTTAGGATTTATTAATAGACTTGAGTCAAATATGACTCCAAATCCACCACCTCAACCAGTACTTCGAGGAATATGAGTATTACAATGACTGGGAGGAGTGGATTCATTTAAACTAACATATTCATCCTCCTGCAGCCAGGTTTCAGTGAGACAAAATAAATCAATATCATAATCAGATATTAATTCATTGACTAAAACAGCTTTAGAGGACAAGGACCTGATATTCATAGTCCACATTTAGTTATCTTATTTTGGACTGGTGGGGATGTTGTTTTAATTTTTAATAAGTTTTTATGATGAGCTCCTCCTCTGTTTGTTTTATCTTTAAATAATGTAGGTGGACGGGGGACAGACACAGTCTCTATACTAAAGGATTGGGTGGGTAGCTGCCCTAATGGAGGCGCAGAGAAGCGTGTAAGACTGCAGCTCTGCTTCCTGGTCCCAACTCTGGGTTGTCACGGTTTTGGTCGACTAATAAACTTGGCCATATTTCTAGATATGAGAGTTGCTCCATCCAAAGTGGGATGGATGCCGTTTCTCCTAATCAGACCAGGTTTTCCCCAGAAAGGAGTCCAATTGTCTATGAAGCCCACATCGTTTGCTGGACACCACCACGACATGCGGCTATACATGTCATCATTGGTCACATTGGGTAGGGGTCCAGAGAAAACTACGGAGTCTGACATCGTTTTGGCGTATGCACACACCGATGAAACATTAATTTTAGTGACCTCCGATTGGCATAACCGGGTGTCATTACCGCCGACGTGAATAACAATCTTACTGTATTTACGTTTATCCTTAGCCAGCAGTTTTAAATTAGACTCGATGTCGCCCACTCTGGCCCCCGGGATGCATTTAACTATGGCCCCCGGTGTCGCTAACTTCACGTTTCGTAAAATGGAGCTGCCAATGACCAGAGTTGGCCTCTCAGCGGGTGTGTCGCTGAGTGGGGAATATTTGTTTGAAACGTGGAGTGGTTGGTGGTGTACCGTGGGCTTCGGTTTGGAGCTATGCATCTTTTGGACAGTCACCCAGCCTCCCGGCTGCTCGGGGGTTGCCGGGGAACGGCTAGCTGAAGCTACCTTCGGTGGTACCGCACCGGCTACAGGGGACTTGCTAACTATAGCAGCTACTGACTGTTCGGTGGTGCGGTACCGTGCCTCTAACTCACTGAGCCTCGCCTCCAAAGCTACAAATAAACTACATTTATTACAAGTACCGTTATCGCTAAAGGAGGACGAGGAGTAACTAAACATTTGGCACACAGGGCAGGAGAGAGCAGGAGAGGAGAGAGCAGGAGAGGAGAGAGAAGCCATTGCTACAGTTAGGCTAGTTAGTGTGACTAATCGGATTTAAAGTGTTACTAAAGTTCAGAGACCTGTTCGTGCTCAAACAGAACAAGTCTAAGGATAGTGTAGAGATATGTAGATAATCACTGATGTGAAAAATATACGTAAATCTGTTTAGGTGAGCAGAGCAGAGAGCACCGTGGCAGTAACACCGATAACCGGAAGTGACAGAATACGCTTACCGCAAAGTGTCGCAAAGTGTCGTGTTGTTAACTAAGAATTCCAGTCTGAGGAGGATTTATACCCATGAAAAAAAAAATGTCAAGGATATGTAAAATAGAGACGAGCGATTCAACAGCAAACTGACAAAGGTTGCAGAGGAACAGGTTGTGAACAGTACAATATTATTGTACCTCAGCATACTTAAAAAAGGTCTCATCTACTTTAATCATTCACTGATTTAACTTAACTCGACTACCCACAGCTGTTTACTGCTGCCTTGTGAACATGAGCCTGTTTGCAGTTCATGTTCAATTGATCACATTTGGACATAAGCTGTACTTGTTGCATCCTTAAAATCTCTTTACAGTAGATGTGTTGCAAATGCATTGCAATTAGACCAATTAAAGCTGATCCATGATTGAAGCACAAAACCTGATTTGTTTTTTCTTGAAACATCACTTAGATAAAATGAAAGAAACCATATACCGAAAGTCCAAAAGGGACTGACAGTTGGTCTTTAAACAGCATATTCTGGCTCTTTTTTCACAAACAAGAAGTAAAATCTAACTGATGGAAAATTATAGTTTCTGTCTCATTTTCTTGTTATAAAGTAAATGTTAATTTTTTTTGGCTTTATGAAACAGATGGATCCTGGTTCATTCAAGACATGCTTTTCACAATCAGTGAGTGTCAAAGCTGGCCTATATTTAAAGATTTGACTCAATTCAAACCTCAGTGCAGAAACTCTGACTCTCCACCCAGGTTGAAAATAGCTCCAGTTGCTCTGGTCGGTCAGACCACGGCAGCACTGCAGCCTCCTCAACTATATTATCTCTACTATCCATGATACTCACACCAACACCATCTCTTAACAGAGTTCAGGTGTGAAAAATCAATACTGATATGAGCTTGTTCTCTGACTTGCAGTAAAGCAGCTGGAACATAAAATAGGAAGGTGACAAGGTGGCTAAGGTTAAGGACAAGAGGACATGCAGAGATAAGGGCCATGAGATAAGGAGAGTGAACCACATTAATGGAAAGAAAACAAAATCTAATGCACTCCATCCCATATGGATAACTTAGGAAGAAGAATAAGCATATTCATCCAAAGCCCAGCATGGCATTCGTATCTCTTAAAATTTAAGTCTTGGTCTGAAATTGTCTTTCAGTTTAACTGCCAGTTGTTGTAAATGTCCGTGACAGAGGGGAGAGAGACCCCGATGATCTTTTTTTGGCTGTCCCTCTGTAGAAGGTGGTCAGGATCAGAGGTGGCAGGTGAGCTCTCCGCAGCCTCCGCTGGAAGTAGAGATGCTGTTGAGCTCTCTTAGCGGTGTGCCTTTATTCAGGGTCCATGTGAGGTCCTCTGTAATGTGGACACCCAGGACCTTGGAGCTTTGATCAATCTCCACAGGGGAGCCGTTGATGTTCAGCGGTGTGTGGACATGTTGCACTCTTCTAAAGTCAACACTTCACTGCAGTACAGTCGTAGGTGAGGAGAGTGACGAGCAGAGAGCTGAGCACGCAGCCTTGAGGGGCTCCTGTGTTCAGCACTGTGGTGTTGGAGGTCCTATATTGTCTCCACTCTAGGAAGCTGCCTCCCTGAATATCTCCCAGTCTGTGCACTCAAAATAGTCCTGGAGTGCAGATGTGGCTCCGCTGGGCCAGGTCTTTATCTCCTTCAGGCCTGGTTTGGAGCGCTGTATGCAGGGATTAGCATAACAGAGATGTGGTCTGAGTATCCGAGATGGGGTAGGGGCTCGGCGCCTACCCCATCTCCTTCCAGGTAAAGGAAGAGTTAACTTAATTTTCACTAATCAGCTTCTCAGAGCTTTCACTCGCATATAATGATGATGATGTATTTGATGATTCATTAATGAATTCTGAATTCTGTAGCCTAATGTGAATTTTTGCTAACAGCTAATACATGAAGGATCACCACTGAGGTAGTGCAAAGACAAGAGAGCAGTAACATACAGTACAGACTGTGCAGCTTCCAGCTCCATTTCAGTCCCCTGAAAAGTTTGAAAGTAAAAATTGTCTTTTAATTTGGGCTAAACTTGAAAATAACTGTATAAATAAAAATATAAGAAACTTATTTTACACAGTATGGCTGTTTTAATATCCATCTAATATTCAAAGCTGCTCTGTACTCAAACACTATAAAACTATCAATTTCTATATGTCCCACATTCAGAAATAGCTGCATATGGAGGAGGAGAAAATTATGGAGACATCAAAGAGGCACAAAGTGCCTTCATCACTCACCATGCTTTAGGGATGTAGAAATGGACAGCCAGCGAAGACATCAAGAAAGAGAAGGACAGCGTGTCATCACAGAAATCAATCCCAAAATCCAATAAAGACCAGCTTTCCCTGAGTGCCTACTGAGAGGCTTGTGTTACCATTGATGATAATATTTAGTTATACAGGAGCTTATGTCACAGGCTGAATCTGAGGCAGCTGCTCTGAAAAACTGTCAGTCTACTCCTACTCACACGTGTCAACATCATAAAACACAACAAAGCAATTATCCACATCAGGTATAATGACTTTAACCACATTTTTAATAGACCACACTGACCTTGTATTGTGATTATGTTGCATGCTAATGAGCCCCTGTGTCTCTTCTCTATGTGAAAATCATATTATGCTTTGATCATGCAAACCTGAGAGGCCGTACTGGTTCCAGTATCTTCTGATATACACTACAGGCGAACATTGCAGTCATATGTGCTAGTTAAACAAATGATTTTAAAACCATTATTCTGTTCTGGTAAAACAGGTGCAGGTGTGTCATAACTCACATGATAGCTTCTTAGATATTGTTGGGTAGTATGAGTACTGACAATTTTCTTCCACACTTCATACGTGGTGCCAAGCAGCACTTTGTTTTTGATCGGATATAGTGGAGGTTTGGGGAAATCGTAGAAACTACAATAATGGTAAATCCTCAACAGCCAGATGGTAAGGATGAAATATTCTGCCACAAAACCACTCCCCTTTTCTCATTTCTCACATTTGGTCTTCGTCCTTAGGTGAGAGCTTGTGGTGGATAGTTTTTGACTTTGACAATAGGTGACTGTAGGTCACATCCTAGTTCCTATCAACTGTCCGTATTGCTTTCTTTTACTTTCCTTTGACCACAATTTTTGTTAACCAAGTAGCTTTTTGACTAAACTTAAGCACAATAGTAGATTTGACACAAACTCCCATTGGAGTGATGTTAAATGGGGCATGCTGGTTGTGTCACTCTGAAGACAAAAAATAAGAAATTACTTATTTTGCCACTTAGGTGTGAGGACTTTTGTTCATACCTTGATTGAGTGTATTGCTGTTATAGTGTTTGTTGTAAAGAGAGATGCAGGATCACAAAAACGTCACGCTGGCCAGGAGGTGTGCCCACAAACAGGTTGACTTTCATTCTCTTATCAAACAAAGGTGGTCTTTTAACAAAGACAAATGGGATGCTGCTCTTCCCATAGCATACAAACAAAACTAACCAAACCAAAAACCATTCTCAACATATATATATACTCTGATAGGCCTTCTCTCCAGTTCAAACCAGCCTATCAGAGTAGATCTGTGAAAGGGAGAACGGACACGATTAACAAAAAAAACATAATTTCCTTGATTTGTTTGTCCCAACAAATGCATATTAAATTCTGCAATATAAACAAAAAAATACAGTATATTCAGAACTAATCAACGAAATGTACAACATGAACCATTTAACTTAATTAACTGAAATATTTCCACCCATTCTGTCTTCCAATCGAAACAATACCCACCTCCTTCTAGTCTCCTATAAAAGGGTACCTATAGAGGCGTGTTCTCTCTTTACGCCCATGCCCAGAAGCACAAAGGACTGGAAACAGGTGACAAACCACATTGTCTGTCTTGCACTATTCCTCATTTCAATGTTTTTAAGAATACATTTAACTAAGATGACCATGCTCTATCTATATCATCCAACATAGCAAATCAGTTAAACAATTACAATTGTAAACAGCAAACAGTGAGGGAGTTAGCACTTCCTCACAGTGTTACACATGGATGTTAATCCTTAGATTCATATATGTGTAACTCCATGTGTGTCAGAGTCATAAAAATCCAATGGTTGTGCGTCTTTTAGGCTGTTTGATTTAGGAGGAGTTATCAGAACACATTTGCATATATGCTTCTCCCAAGTGTATATTCAACAGAAGACAGTATTGTCTTGTATTTATACCATTACCTAACCACAGCAAATCAAACAGCTGCAGTTCAAACTCTGAGCATTAGCACATTTCTTTCAGGCAACTCAAGGTAAGAGCTCCTTATACAGCACCACTCCCAGCACAGTGATGTAGATTTGCATGGATAAAATGCTGATTTGTATCTAGTACTGTGGATATCCAGGGCAGCCTTTAATATTCTACTGACCAACCTTCATTCATGGATGGGGGTACCATGTGAATAAAAATCTGCTCCTTTAGGCTGTGGACTCTTTTGATGTGCCAAAGTTAGCTGTAGATGGAATGGTACACAGAACAGCAAAAAACATCAAAGAGATGAAATACAAGCATGGTGCCTGAGTAGAGTAAATGGAGAAAATGCATCCCCATTACTTAGTTAAGGAGAGCAAAGTTGTGGTTTTGAACCCCAGTTCTTGTATTTTTAAAAATAAAATCATCAAACAGTGAGGTGATTTGACTCGTTTTGGACTGTGCCAAATATCGCATTCTACTGCCCTGTCATGTTTACCTTACTGAAGGTGAGCCTCACTGTGATTGTTATGTTTTGCACCTGTATTATTTGTTGTAGTGTGATAATTTTCTCTGAAAATTAATAAACAAACTTGCTGGAAAAAAAAACAGGTGATTAAAATAAAAAATAAAAAACTTTAAAACTTTAAAATATACAAACATTTCGGAGGTACCCCAAAATCCTGTGGGAAACACTTGAGCCAATGTCGTGGAGGTAAATGCATTAAGCAGCTGTTTTTTGACCAAATCCAAGAGGTTAGGTGGTGTAGAAATGCAAAATGTTTGATTTCTATTTAAAACGGTCCTATTATGGTCATGTTTCTGCTTCGGAATCTGATATTCTAAGTCTGAGATTCCACTAGACGTTTGCATGATTCACTCTTGAAAGCCTGCTTTCTTCTGAATGGTAAACTTTGCAGATGCCTGCTGTACCCAGTGCTTGTTAAGCACCACTTCACCCTCTTGATGTTGTTCTTGACATCATTAAAGCTTCAGTAACTTAGCTCAGACAATAGTGATATGTGTCATTGAATTTGATAATTTTGAGGTTTGTATCAGTCAACAATAGTATATAGTATAGAGGTAGTAGTTCAGTATTGGGGAGGGAACTGGGCCTCACTTGATTACTGTACAAGACAACAAAACCTTTATAACTTTATTCAGTGATTTTTATGAGACTGGATCATATTTTATGCAGACAATATTTCCTAGTCTTTCCTTAGTCCTGCCACTGATCTGCTTCAACTTTCAGTGATTCAGAGTTTCCTGATGGACAGATAGCTTTACTTGTTAGCTATGGAGTTACATTTGTTCCACTTTTATGAGCGAGCAGTAGCACAATTTGAGCGCAGAAAAATATTTTGAGCGAGCACACAAATTATATTGAGGAAAAATGAAACTCGAGCACAAAAAAACTTGTAGTTGAGCAAACAGGAATCTATGTTGTGCTCCACAAATGTCTTTGCCTGTTTGCTAATATCAATATGTATGTGCAACGTCAGCCCCCTTTCTTTCAGTTTCACTGTACGTGCTCACACAAACTGTTCCTCCGCTCGCTCAGGTGATCTCTGTCACGCTCGCTCAACTTCATCTATGTGCTCGCTCAAAACTTTCGACAGCGTTAAGTTTGTTCCACAATTGTCAACCAATCAGAAAATTCAGGGGAGATTAAGTGCTCATTGGCTGCTGAAGTCCAATTCTCATTGGCTGCTGAAGTCCACAACGCCTAGCGTCATTTATTACTAGTGTCAGTGGGAATCGGGAAAGAAGGAACATTGGAGCACGCCACACGAAAATACATCTTTGGTAAGTATTTATCATAAATATGGGTATTGTTGGATTTACAACACGGTTACAATGTCTACTTAACTTTATGCGTTGAGAGACCAGCATGATTAACCTTAGTCTAACACTAACGTTATGCATTCCTCTTTAGCAATCTTGGCCGCTAGCGTGTTGTAAATCCAACAATATCCATATTTATGATAAATACTTACCAAAGATGTATTTTCGTGTGGCGTGCTCCAATGTTCCTTCTTTCACGTAACGCTGTCGAAAGTTTTGAGTGAGCACATAGATGAAGTTGAGCGAGCGCGACAGATCACCTGAGCGAGCGGAGGAACAGTTTGTGTGAGCACGTACAGTGAAACTGAAAGAAAGGGGGCTGATGTTGCACATACATATTGATATTAGCAAACAGGCAAAGACATTTGTGGAGCACAACATAGATTCCTGTTTGCTCAACTACAAGTTTTTTTTTGTGCTCGAGTTTCATTTTTCTTCAAAATATAATTTGTGTGCTCGCTCAAAATATTTTTCTGTGCTCAAATTGTGCTACTGCTCGCTCATAAAAGTGGAACAAATGTAACTCCATAGTTAGCAACTTTATCCACTAACTATTGTGGCTTTTAGCTTGTTAGCTATGCAGTTTACTTAGCCATCCTATCAGCTGAGTCTGCCCTGAGAGCTCAGAGCACTAGTGTTTAATGTTACATCTACAGGAGCTCTGAACATCAATTAGCCCCATCTTTGCAGTGTGTGACATGTTCTTTCATTACCATTAATACACACACTGTCGTTTATTTTGACTCAGTCCAATATACACTGTTCTTCTGCCCCAGGTAGAAGAACCAAATGCGGATTAATCCACCACTGAAAATAGTCCCCAACAAATTTACTTTGAGTTTATTTAAAGTATCCTCATTAGTTGATGCCATGGCAACTAGCTAATCTTCTGAGGGGCCAAACCTAACATATACGTTAAACATGAATTGCATCAATTGTGTTTATTAAAAAAAGATGACAGTTTATGAAATTGCTTTCAATTATTTATGATTCAAATATATCTTCAGTAGGACTGAGATTGCTGCAGAGACCCACAGACTAGGTAGCAAGTCAGATAATATTGAGTGCTGGACTAACACATTATCAGTTCTGGTCTTTCAATGAATTTGTTGCCAACAAATGGTAAATGGCCTGGAACACATTCACACACTGAGGCTGCCATACAAGGTGCCAAGTTCCCATCAGGAATTAACTATTAACACACACTCACACTAGGAGCAATTTAGAGTTAGGAATGTTGCCCAAGCACTCTGACATGCAGACTTCAGAAGCCGGGGATTGAACCCCAGCCCTCTCATTGGTGGGTGACTGGCTCTACTTCCTGAGCCAAGAAAAGTATAAAATAGTGCCAGCCTTAAACAAACAAACGCTGGATAAGATTCCCAATAAATATTGCTCGTTATATTGTTCTTTAGTCCTTGTATGTGTTCACATACCTGGACAATAACAGTGATTCTGATTGTCTGTCACTCATTGTGTTTGATTTTACCTTAAAATGACAACACAAGAACAGAGGATGGGTCATCTGTAAATGTGATCATTCCTCTGGTTATATACTGCACCTGGATGGTGAGTGATTAAATTAATTAACACACAATGGCATGTTCATTAGCATAGCATCCCATCTATTGATGTGCTTGATAGGACAGATAAGAACGTAGAAGAATGTTGAAGAAAAGACAGTTTTATTAAGACCTGTATCCAAGTCAGTCAATCTGTCAGAGCCTCAGCCGCTACATGGAAACATAGGAGGTAATTCAGGCAGAGCAGCTACTTCAGTGTAATTGGTGGCTTGAAGGCAAAATTTAAGAGCAGTGTCCTTTAACTAATTGGTGTCTTTCATTCTGTTTCCAGCACATTTGATCAGCTGTTGGGATGGATGGCATGGCTGCAGAAAATGAAGAATTAAATGCCAAGTTTCTGAGACTTTGAAGCCTGGAAAATAATAGAGCTTTGCCTTTGTTATGTGGATAAGATCTAAAGTCCAACTGATGAAAAGGAGCACTCAGACAGAGTGGATATAATGTGAGCAGCATCTGCTGAATGGTTTTCTGGTCCAAAGGAACATTAAATTAGCCTTAGAAAACTGACAAGTTAGCAGCAGGTTAAATTATTTTTTTGTACTTATTGTCTTGATCTTGTGGTAAGTTCACCACCAATGTCTTAATATCCATTTATCATCCAACCATCCATTTTCTGTAACCACTTATCCTCACTAGGGTCGCGGGAGGGCTGGAGCCTATCTGACTTTGGGTGAGAGGCGGGGATCCATTTATCAGCTATCTCAAAACCAATCCTAAGAATCTTTCAATGTTTGACCTTTGCAAATTTCCTACAGGGGTGTACAGAGTCCAATTTAGCCATGCAATAAAACCCACTGTTGAGTAAATCCTATAATAATTTGTTGGGTTACCCAATATACATTTGATTTTTTACATTTTATAAGCTATTTTGTGTCAATGTTGAATGTCAACCTCTCAAGTCCAAGGATTTGACTTTGGATGTGTGACATGTTCAGTGTTAGAGAAATGTATTATGTGTTGGGATGTTTTTTTCATTTATGACAAGAAAGTTAACACAAAGAAACACAGGAAACAAAATAAAAACTCTCAGAACCATAACTGTTCCAACATGTGCACCTTTCATTCCAAAATACAACTTCTAATCGTGTGATGTGTATGAAAGGAGTCTGTTTGGGGTGGGACAACTTATTACTTATCCCTTGGAAATGCAGCTCAGTACTCAGATTTGTAGGTATGTTGGTGTTTGCTCCATCCCAGACACAAAAGAGGTGTTGCACTTGAGGAGTGTGGTTTGTAAGCCTGCATCAATGCAGATTCAGTGTTGGAGGGTGCAGACCAGTCAGGTGTTTTATTTCACCAACACTACACAACACAATAAATTTAACATACAGACTTTAAAAAAATATTCATGGTGGACTGCGCGCAAAAGTCGTTCTACCAACCGCTTGTGGTGGAAACTGGCAGCCTTATATAGCCTGCTGCAGATACCAACCTAGACGTTGACACAGTATGGGGGAATCTGCCCCTCCCATTGCATCCCAACATAATAAAACATTACACATTTACACTATAATATACTATTCTCAATTAGTCTGTATGTCCTAACTGTGCTGAACATTATCAAGAAAACTATAAAACTCCAAAGAACTGATTAAAGTGCACTCACCATCCTACACCAATCAGCTCATGGTATGGTATGGAACCTTTAAATAGTGCTCAGCTAGCCTGGGGACTCTTTTCACCCGAACACCCTGGAGAGAAGACAACAGGGGTACGGTCGAATAGTCAAAAAATTAGCTCCTAAGTCCTTTCCTAACCACTTTTCCTTGACCTCGATAGAAAACGTCACGAGGTCAAGGAAAGATCTATCCATCCATCCATCTTCTACCGCTTATCCGGGGCCAGCCGAGTGACATAGTCACTCCAGCATGTCCTGGGTCTTCCTCTGGGTCTCCTCCCGGTGGGACATGCCCGGAACACCTCCCGAGGGAGGCGTCCAGGGGGCATCCGATACAGATGCCCGAGCCACCTCAGCTGGCTCCTCTCGATGTGGAAGAGCAGTAGCTCTACTCCGAGCTCCTCCCAGGTGACAGAGCTCCTCACCCTATCTCTAAGGGAGCGCCCCGCCACCCTGCGGAGAAAACTCATTTCAGCCGCTTGTATCCGGGATCTTGTTCTTTCGGTCATGACCCAAAGTTCATGACCATAGGTGAGGGTAGGAACGTAAATTGACCGGTAAATCGAGAGCTTTGCCTTTCGGCTCAGCTCCTTCTTCACCACAACAGACCGATACAACGACCGCATTACTCCGGCCGCTGCACCGATCTGCCTGTCAATCTCACACTCCATCCTTCCCTCATTCGTGAACAAGACCCCAAGATACTTAAACTCCTCCACCTGAGGCAGGAGCTCTCCACCGACCCGGAGGGGGCAAGCCACCTTTTTTCCGGTCGAGAACCATGGCCTCGGACTTAGAGGTGCTGATTCTCAGCTGGGCTTGGGTAATGACTGAGTCGACCTCTGAGTCCTCAGCCTCTGCTTCCTCTAGGGAAGGCGTGTCAGTGGGATTGAGGAGATCCTCGAAGTATTCCTTCCACCGCCCGACAATGTCCCCAGTCGAGGTCAACAGCTCCCCACCTCCACTGTAAACAGTGTTGGTGGAGCACTGCTTCTCCCTCCTGAGGCGCCGGCAATTTGCCAGAATTTCTTCGAGGCCGACCGGTAGTCCTCCTCTATGACGTCCCTGAACTTTTCCCAGACCCAAGTTTTTGCTTCTGCGACTGCTCGAGCTGCTGTCCACTTGGCCTGTCGGTACTTGTCAGCTGCCTCAGGAGTCCCCCGAACCAACCAGGCTTGATAGGACTCCTTCTTCAGAACACACTTCATGATCAAAGTTTTTACATCACGTCAACACGTATGTTTATATTCACATGCTCTCTCTGCTGCAGGCTGCATCACACTGTTTAAATACATTGATGTTTTCTTTCTTATGTCTGGTTGTGAATGACCGAACGGTATGTCGTTTTTTTGTTGCTGCCGCAAGGAATTGTGGGGCAGCATTACCTCCTTTCCTTTCGTAAAGGATGGTCCAGTGTATCCTATGCTAAAGGAGATAATAAAGGAAGCATTCAAGCTCCTTTCCTTAACAGTTTGAGAATTCGAACAGCTCTTATCATGGCGGCTTCGTTAATACTTCCGGGTCATTTCACACAGTTAGGAAGGTTCCTAAGCAAATTTGACTATTCAACCGCACCCCAGGTGAGTGACTTGCACACATACACATATTTCATTTATAGTTTGCACAGTCACGTCACATTTTACCAAATACTTTTGGTTACACAAAGAGCAGCTTTGTCTACTGCCAAACTAACTGAATGTTGCTCTTGCAGTCCTGGCCAGTCAGTCCCTGCTGAGGGCAGCACAAAACCTGCACACACATACATTGTTAACACAATAGTTACATAATTCCAATAAAACATTCACTACTTTGGTTTGTGCCTCATTCTTTAATATACAGTATTTAACTCATTGTGATACCACATTCCTATGGCTACTACTAAAAAAGTAAGTAATAAGACAACCTTCATTATCGGCATTATAACACACTTCGTCTTAATGCTAGTTGTTTAGGAATGACACTTAATGGGGCGGACCCTCCACGTCAGTGCAGTGAGAGTGAGTGGAGGAGGGTAAGGCCTGGGCTGGGCTAGGCCTTTGAGAAGGCCCTTTGTTTTTCCCTGACTGTTTTTTCTATAAAAGATCTAGATAAGAAATTGTTTAATTTTTCTTTTTATATTCATGGAGCGTATTTTGGTTTAAAAAAATTTAGTTTAACATCAATGTGTTCATTATAACCTCTGTTTCTTCAAACCTGGTATCCCTTTTTATTAGGGCACAGGTAACAGGTAGGAAAATGTTATTGTCATTACGGTTTAAAATTTACATTCTCGCAGACACTAATTCTAAAAATGCACTACAGGAAATGTATGACGTCATCAGCCGTCACACGACAAAACAGCAGCTTTCATTGTACAGCTTCTTGAGACAAAAAAATTTAATTTGACTTGACTGCCTCATGATTTTAATCACAGTCTTCAGAACTGTTTTACCTGAATTCCACCAGCCTGTCCTCACTCACACCAGGATTAAGTTGGATGAAGTTTACAGAAACTTTCCTGGCAGCTACAAAGCCCCTCCTCCCTGTTGCTTTATGGCACTGGCAAAAATAAAATTAAAAAAAAAAGAACAACAAAATCACATGTCAATGTATTTATTTTTAGACATGGACCAAAAAAAGTCTGGCTGAATCACCATCATTTGTTGGAGAGAATCCGGTGGATTTTCAAAATAAAATACCCCGTGCAAAATGCCGGTCGTGAAAACAGACAAAAGCGAAACTAATTTACTACGTAGCATATTTACACACGTAGAAGCATGTTTAGAAGAACATACACCGGGAAAATGGCCAAATCTGAGCAAGTAAACAAAGTCTGGCGGGCTAAACGCTCGCTTCTTAAATGCTCCCGGGGGGGTTTGAAGTTGTGTGCAGGACGGACCAAATATGCCACACTCACGCAACGCGCTGCAAACGGGCCCAGTGGATTTTCCCGAAAGTGTGTGAAGCCGCCAACCGATTCCAAGTCTCGCGATACCCGATCCATGACTCTACAACCGATTCATCTAGGAATTCATGGCTAATTCGTATAGATTGAGGAGGCTGCTACTGACGCAGCCGTATCTCTCACTTGTTAAACCGAATATCCGGTCGCATCGGTTTATCGTTCACAACCCTACGACAAACCGTTGTGTCTGAGGACAGATAAAGAGAAACCACTACTTAGGAACACCCAATCATGAGGAATACACCAGTGACGTCATACATTGGGAAATGATTTGATCTCAAAGCCAAACAAATAAAAACATTCCCCAACCAGAAAGCCTGGATGATGGAGAGGTGAGGGCTCTATACAGAACTATAACATTTGCTTTTAAGGAAAGAAGCATAGAGCACCACTGGAGGCTGGCCTCAAGGAGGCAAAGCAAAGGCATCAGGAGAGACCTCAACACTAACACAAAGGACCTGTGGCAGGTGATCCAGACCATCACAGGCTCCAGAGGCAGGAGTGCCTTCATCATGTGTGAGGCCACGTTAACAGATGAGCTGAACACCTCGTGTGCTCACTTTGATCTCCTAAAGAATCAGCTGTCAAGCCTTCCCCACCTCCAGAGGACCTGCCACTGTCAGTATCCACAGGAGATGTTAGAAGAACTGTCCTGAGAGTGAGTGTGGGTAAAGCTGCTGGGTCTGATAACATCCCTGGCATTCTCATTCAGAATCAGCTACACTGTTTTCTCTCACCAGTCCTTTGTCAGTTTTCTGTCTTGTTGACACCACAATCAAGTGACATGATGTGATAGACATTGTTGGAGTTACATTTTATAGTGTTGATTACAATCATTTTAAGTAAACAGTCCTGACTGTTGTGGAGAAATTGCTGAAGTCAAAGGTCAATGGTGAGGTCAGGAGGGAAGAAAGTGTTCAGGAGCCTCTGATGTCTTATGCTGTAATATTTATTGACGCTTGGCCAAGGAGAATTAGAGACACTCTCATAGTGCATCAGAAGTGTCTGAGTCGGTCTCACATTCTGCCCAACTCATGCTGGTGGATAGACTTTAAACCCAAAGATACCACAAATACTATACGCCCAGAACTGGCCAAAGAGAATGTTTTTACCCATGCAGGTGTTATTGTCAACATATTCTAGTCTGAAGACACAGATGTCTGTTTACGCAGATTGGAATGTCAGCGGCCAGCTATCTATTATGTCTAGGAAGGCAGCAATAGGTCTCTTCGACCCTGGCCACCACAGTGTTGAGATAGACTGGCACCTACTGTTCTCAACCAAAGCCAAACAATTAATACTGCCGAGGACCTCAAGGCCCACACGTGACCTCATGTAACCTAAGGATAGAAAATTCCATAACACTGTTCTGTGCAGGCCTCTGCTGCATTTTTTCGATTTTCTGGGAGGGAGCTGGCAGATTCTGGGGACACAGTTAAAAAATATTTTTCTGGGTTTCCCATTTTAAAACAAATCCAGGCACCCATTGTTATGAATATTGTATTCCAGTTCTGCCATATGCTGTCAGTAGATACCACTAAATCTTACACACTGGACCCTTAATATTGCCTTTCCTGTTTTCCACAGATGGGCTGGTGATGACTTTGAAGAATTTTTTTCATCGGAAGGATGACTGCTCTCTTTGAATCTAAACTCCGGGTCATTGAAAGGAGATGTTTGCCATCTGGTGATAGGTTTATGCAAATTAGTGTCATTCCATGTAAGTGTAACAACAAATAAACCAAGTCTTACATAATGTTGCTAGAATTAGAATTAGCTTTGCCTGTGCAGAACTGGGAGATTTGCAAACAGGTGGGAAGTTAATTTGGCATTTTGGTTGAACTTGGCTGAATAGACATTTTTCATCTGGTCACATTTTAAGATATGATGTGAAATACAGTAGAATTATTCATGCAACCACATCATAGTTAATAATTCTAGTTATAATAAGGGTCTTATGTCACAAACCGGGCCAGGTAGTGACAAAAATGGAGTTCACACATGGAATAACAGTTCAAAATTAATTTATTAGCAAATCATTTTCACTTAGTAAGGTAAACTTAGATAAAAATAAACCAAAAATATGTGTGAAATGTAATGTTATGAATCAGTCATGTATGCAGTGTATGGATGAGTGGAGTATGTTGTGTGAAGTGTTGAATGCAGGAGGAAGAAAATACTTAGTTCCACATGGTGGGTGGAAGCCTGAAACCAAGTCCAGTCTGGAAGCAGCAAGAGAGTGAATGAAAGATTAGACAGCCCTTAAATGCCCAGTTCCCCATACACCCACAGGTGAGGCAAATTGGCCCGACAACCTGTCCCCACCTCCACCCAGGGAAGTCACACAGCCAATAAGCAGGTTTGAGGGGCAGGCCGTCACACTTACCATTTGGTGATTTAATGACACCATGCGTTGCTGAGATTGGCTCAGCTATTTCAGAGTGTTTGGGCCTCCCTATCACCCATTCACATCCACATGCTGTCACCTTCCATTGTCTCTGCTGCATCAGTGGATGCTTTGCCTAAAGCCCTATTTACACAGGGGACGTAAGCGCCGTGGAACGGCTGCGCCGCGGTCACCGGAGCTGATCGCTGCCACTCTAATCAATGAAACCATTCACACAGGGCGCGCCATGGAATATCTCAGCAGCGTCCCAGCAGCGACTCTCCGCTCTGCAGCGCTATCATTCCGTAGCACTTCTATTTTTGATGCGAGCCGTTGCTAAACCGCGTGAATCTCAACAGAGCAGATTGCACCAGACAGGAAATCCGACACAGAATCAACGTAATACACTTCTGCCCCCTTTCAAAATAAAACACAATACGCAGTTCATGTAGCCTATCACAGCTTCACATCAACATTAAGTCATGACCGGTGGCACCAGGTCAGCAGTCAATCGATCGAAGGGTCTCAACATGAACGATGAGAGACTAATTGTTGAAGTGGAACAACACACAATAATTTATGACACAACAGATCCTTTTTATAATCTGTTCCACGTCGGAGAAGCAAAGTAAGCTGTTTGTTGTTGTTTACTTTATACACAGTTTATCGCGGGGTCTCGCGTACGTTCAGGATTCTCGCGTGATCTTGTGATCTCGCGTGAATACGGCTGGCTCGCTACGCTGCCGACGCGCCCGGTGTGAATTGACGCCGGGCAGAGGACGGAACAAAACCGCGGCGCAGCCGTTCCGCGGCGCTTACTCACTTGTGAATAAGGTGTAAGTTTGGGACAAACTGGACAAACCACAAACAGAATGTGTCCACCGACTTTGACAGGAAGTCAGGTAGTCAGGAAGAAGCACAAATGAACTGAATAAATACACTGGACAAGACAATGTGTGCGTCTTAGTTTAAATGCATGTTTTAAAGATGTGAACATGACGTTTAAAATGAAACCGTGTGCTACTGTACATTGCTTCATGCAGTATATACAGTACTACAGTTTGGTAGTGACATGCAGTCATGTTAACTGACTGATGTTCACCCCCAGAAAATATTTCTCTTTTCAGTGAACATCAGCTTACATCCTCAGTCCAGTTCATTAACAGGAATTCATAGAGGCTGAAATAGTTCTATTGTCTGGATGTGACAATGGAATGACTGTCTCCACTGTGGAAGTAATTTCTTTCTTCACTGGAAATATTGGTGATATCTCCATTTTAATTCTTCCACCAAACCATCAGGCTTAATTAAGTGGGGGATCCTGTGTGTTTTGAAAATTGTCATCTCTCCTGGGGTCTAGTGAGCCTCCAGTGCAGAATACTGTGTTTACCTGACCCATTCCAGTCTGCCCACATGAACATCCTACAAAACACATGTCCACAAAACACAATCCATCCATTCAAAAGAAAAAATGAATACAACCTGCTGGCACAAATGTAAAAGTAGATGGTGTGATGATAGTGCCATTAAAGCACAGAAGTGCAAACATGGAACACAGAAGGGGATGGTAATTCATCACACCTTTAGGATCAATTTCGGGTTCAGCATCTTGCCCAAGGACACTTCAACATGCAGACTAAAGGAGCCTGGGATTGAACCACCAATCATCTGATTAATGGACAACCCGCTCTACCTCTTGAGCCTCATTATTTTGTTTCATTCACACTCCTCTAATGGCAAATGTATCGGTTACACTTATTTAGATAGACAGTTAATATCTGTAACATTTCAGCTATTAAAAAAAAAATGTAAAATTAAAAGTGCTTTGTGATATTGCACCACTGTGGTTAAGGTATGGTTAGATAAAATAAAATAAACAATAAAATGTTACCAACACATCTAAATAAAGCTGTGTTTAATCAAACTACCACAAAACCTGAGGCAAACCTTAATTTTGCATTCCTTTATAAGACAGGATATTTAATGTTCAAACTGACACATTTTATTGCCTGCCACATATTGCAAAAAAAGATGGGACATGATCAACAAAAGACTGAGAAAGTTGTGTAATACTCAAAAAGCACCTGTTTGGAAGCTTCCACAGGTAAACAGGTTCATTGGTAACAGGTCATAGGGTCATGTTGGGTATGAAAATAGTGTCCTCAAAGGCGATCATTCACAAGCAAAGATGAAGCAAGGCTTGTTAAAAAAACGTAAACACATTGGCATAAAAAACGTTTATAATCCATCTTCAATCCATAATATCACAACGAATGCTGGTGACCTCTTTATTAAAAACCCACATGATTATATAAAGGATATTATTACATGGGCTCAAGAACACTTCAGAAAACTGTTGTTGCAAGCAAAATCATCCCAACCAGGCTGGTCAAGGATGTTTTACCTCTAGTTAGCCCTTCTTTATTGGATATGATTAATCTGTCTTTATTATCAGGATATGTACCACAGTCCTTTAAAGTAGCTGTAATTAAACCTCTTCTTAAAAAGCCCACTCTAGACCCAGAGGTTTTAGCCAATTACAGACCGATATCAAACCTTCCCTTTCTCTCTAAGATACTTGAGAAAGCTGTAGCCAATCAGCTGTGCGACTTTCTCCATAAGAACAGTTTATATGAGGATTTTCAGTCAGGATTTAGAGTGCATCATAGCACAGAGACCGCACTAGTCAAAGTTACAAACGACCTCCTAATGGCATCAGACAAAGGACTCATCTCTGTACTTGTCCTGTTAGATCTTAGTGCCGCATTTGACACCATTGACCATCAAATTCTTTTACAGAGACTGGAACATCAAATTGGCATCAAAGGAACCGCCCTAAGCTGGTTTAAGTCTTATTTTTTAGATGGTTCTCAGTTTGTTCTTGTCAATGATGAATCCTCCATGCATACCAAAGTTTGTCATGGAGTCCCACAAGGTTCTGTACTCGGACCACTTCTATTCAGTTTATATATGCTTCCTCTAGGGAACATTATTAGGAATCACTCCGTTAATTTTCATTGTTATGCCGACGACACCCAATTATATTTATCGATCAAGCCTGATGAAACCAATCAATTAACTAAACTCCAAGCATGCCTTAAAGATATAAAAAGTTGGATGACCTTCAATTTTCTGATGTTAAATTCAGACAAAACTGAAGTTCTTGTAATTGGACCCAAAAACATCAGAGACTCTCTCTCTAGAGACTTAGTTACCTTAGATGGGATCACCCTGGCCTCCAGCTCCACCGCAAAGAATCTTGGAGTTGTTTTTGATCAGGATTTGTCCTTTAATGTCCACATAAAACAAATTTCAAGGACTGCATTCTTCCATTTACGCAACATTGCCAAAATCAGACGCATTGTATCTCAAGCAGATGCAGAAAAACTAGTCCACGCATTTGTTACTTCTAGGCTGGACTATTGTAACTCATTGTTATCAGGCTGCTCCAATAAGTCTCTTAGGACTTTGCAGCTAATTCAGAATGCTGCTGCACGTGTTCTGACAGGAACCAAGATCAGAGATCACATCTCTCCCATTTTGGCTTCCTTGCATTGGCTACCTGTTAAATCTAGAATAGAATTTAAAATTCTTCTCCTTACATACAAAGCTCTTCATGGTCAGGCACCATCATATCTAAAAGAGCTCATAGTACCTTACTACCCCTCTAGAACACTGCGCTCTCAGAATGCTGGGTTCCTTGTAGTTCCTATAGTTTCCAAAAGTAGATTGGGAGCCAGAGCTTTCAGCTATCAAGCTCCTCTTCTGTGGAACAAACTACCATTTTGGGTTCGGGAGGCAGACACGGTCAACACTTTTAAGAGTAAACTTAAGACTTTCCTTTTTGATAGAGCTTATAGTTAGGGCTGGCTCAGGTCATCCCTTAGTTATGCTGCTATAGGACTATACTGCCGGGGGACTCCTCCTTTCAGGGTTATGCCTAGCCGGGCATGGTATTGGTTGAAGATGCAGTCACATCTCCCTTTACTGAAAACCCCTCTCTCTCTCTCTCTCTCTCTCTCTCTCTCTCTCTCTCTCTCTCACTCTCACCCACCATCACCACCACCATCTGTAAACATACATGTCTGTCATACATGTACATTAATGCATCTTACTAACTAAACTTCTTCCCCGGAGTTTCTGTGCTCTCTCGTCCAGCAGGTTCTCGTGGATCGTGACTGCTGCTGTGGTCCTGCATGACGTCCACTACATATATTATTACTGTCATTAATGTTACCAGATCTCCATTACAGTTTATAGTAACTTAGTTAATGATTTGCTGCTGCTGTGCATCTGTGTCTCTCTATCTCTATCACAGGTTCCACTGCTACTGTAATCATTTTATCATTCATTGTAATCCATTGTCATTTTTCATTGTAATTACACAAAATGTTTCTGTTGACTTGTTGACTGTACACGTGACATCTATTGCACGTCTGTCCGTCCTGGGAGAGGGATCCCTCCTCTGTGGCTCTTCCTGAGGTTTCTTCCACTTTTTTCCCTGCTAAAAGGGTTTTTTGTGGGCAAGTTTTTCCTCACTCGAACCGAGGGTCTAAGGACAGAGGGTGTCACTCCCTGTACAGATTGTGAAGCCCTCCGAGGCAAAATGTATTTTGCGACTTTGGGCTATACAAATAAAATTTGATTTGATTTGATTTGAAAATGTGAGTAAAGACATCATGCAAAGAGGAAACCAAAAATGACTTCTCTTGGCCCAAGCTCATCTGAGATGGACTGATGGAAACTGTAAATTGTGCATTGTGTGCATTTTTGTGTTTTAAATCATAGGCCCTGGTATAAAATTTACATTTTACAAAGCTTCCCAACTTTTTTTTTTTTTTTTTTTTTGGAATCACAGTTGTACCAGTGTACTCCTTAGATGTGAAAACAGTTGTGTAATTATAGGTTTGGACTACAAATGTTTAACAGAGAGTCTTTGTTATGAATTGGAGGTGTGGGGTTTGAAAGGAACATAGCATTTACCAGGGTTTAATGAAAGACGTTACTGAGTTGCACTATGGGAAGTGTTTGACATAGTGGTTTTTGGATGGAATGATGGTCAGGTTATATGTGCCTCTGCTGCTCTGATTTTGACCCTTTTTTAATCCTAACTGTGGTGATTTCCTCAGTGAATTGTAGCACTAAATTGCTGGAGTGCTCCTTCCATGACAGGATACATTTTCAATACATACAGGAAGTGGCAGAGAGGTTGGAGGGCCATCAGGGGCCTAATATTTATTGATTTATTTATTTTTGGAGACCTTATTCAGCTTTTTTACCTTTCGAGATGAAGATCACTTACTGTAGTTGTGAAATTACACAAGGGACTGAGCACAGATGTAGGCTGTAATGTGATGATGTGTTTACAGTGACATTATAAATGAAACACATTGTTGTCTTTTTAATTTGCGAATGTCATCTTTCAGCCTCTAACTGCATTTGTTATCAGGAGCGCAGATTTTTGAGAAGGCACATGTATATAGAGAAAACTCTGACATTCTGAGCGTTGTCAATACACATAAAGGAGTAAGGGGACACACGCACGATAAGACTGCATCATACAAATGAATAATTTACTTTGGCACTGAGGAAATCAATGGGAATTCTATATGTTGCTGAAATTCATTGCTTGAATTACTGATGACTTCATGCAGGATACAACATGAATATACTATATGCAGAGAACACAAACACAAAGCAATGCAGTCTTGTGTGAAGATATAATCAACATTCTAAATGTCCCTTTCATTAAATCAACATTTTGTAATTTTTCTACCATAAAACCGATTGAGTCATTTTAATGCTACACTGACTTTAATGGTGTCATTTGTATGTCTATTCTTGTCATTCTTGTGCTCCAGGTACAATTACCTGCAAGTGGTACGTAGCACTTTACACCACTAAGTCACACACCACCAACTATTGACTGATTTTGGTGAAACTGGATCAAATTTTATGGAGAAAATGTGTTTTCTGATGGACAGTGAAGTAAACTGTTGCCAACTGTTAGCTTATGTTAGCTCAGTTTGTTAGTCAGGCTGCTCGGACTGTGAACTCAGAGGAGGGAGTGTTTGTACTACCAAAAAAAATACACATGTACAGCAGTCCATATTTACCACAGGCGCTAAATTGCAAAAGTAAGCTAATTTCTACACAGTGTTGCTTTAAAGCCACAGGTTTTAAGGTGTTATGCCTGTGGCCACATGGAGTAAAAAGTACAGTACTGGACCATGAGCATCTTAATTTAAGTTTCAATGAGTTAAAAAAAAAAAAAAAACGGTGGGCTGTACGCCTGAACCTTTATTACTAATGCTTTTCATTCAGCATTAAGCATTATGGTTAATGGGAACTTTGGACTAAAGAGTTGTTGTCAGGTCAAAGTCTTGTCAGATTTAAAGTGCATCACAGAGTTGAGTGTCATTTATCATCAACTTTAGTCTGCTCTTGTTCAGTATTATCAGAGAATGTGTCTTCAAAAACCATCAAACGCTATGATGCTTCTGTGTCCTTCCAGCATCCCTTTCTCTGTTTCTCTCCCCTTACCTGTCACTTCTGATATGTGACTCACATTAGTGTCTTTATCCCCATTACAGGTGCTTAAGTCATAATAAGGTTGTTGAAGAGAGGTCTACAACGCCACTCTTTTGTGCAAGGCCTTTATGTTACTGTCAGCAACAGGAGTGTGAGAGAGTTCTCAACAACAGTCAGGTTATTGTTTCCACATGCTTTGCCCTTTCGCTCTGCAGATAAATGTCAGCATTAGCATAAATAGCCCTTTTGGAGAGGCAGCCATTTAGCATAGCAGAGAGCAGGGAGATGACAACAGACATGAAGGAGAGTGAATTTATTCATTGTGGCCCATAGAAACTACCATCAAAACAGCTGTTATAGCACAGGTACATTATTAAGCTAATTTGTGTATTACATGCTATGATGATAAAATCAAGTTGTCAAAAAGACAAAAAAGACGTCTAAGGCACCCTAATGAGTTTTTCAAGGTGTATACATAAAAGGACTTGAATAATAAATGTGGAGTCTTCTGCATGGTTTCTCAGGACACTCCAAGAGGTGAAGTGGTGCACATGCAGGTGCCTTTCTGTGAAAGCACAACATTTAACTTCTTGCCAGGCCTTTGATGCCCTCGGATGTGTCTGATGTTACTATCATATGAGTCATCATAGGAACTTGTCCCCTTTCCAGTATCACAATGCAGGCTCACAACAGCTCACAGTCCTCCTGTACACTCAAATCATGTTGGCTGTCTGAAGCTGTTCTGACATCATCAGTGGACATTAATACACATTCCTCTGGTGTTGGAGCACTGTTTTTTTTGTTGTTGTTTTTTGTTTTGTTTTTACTTTCTTTTGGATTTGTAAGACAGCTTAGAGTGTCAACTATTGTCTTTACCTGCCCTGTATATCTTATTATCCTCTGGGATGCCTCTGAAATACAGCTTTCATCTCAATGAAACAAATAAACTTAGAAATGACTCATGACCAATGCAAATCACAAATTTTCCTCCATAAAAATACTTGAAACTGTATTCCAAAAAAGGACAGCCAGTCATTAGCTAGGAATAGTTCAAGCTCAAAGTGTTTGTGATGCAAAATCGGTTTTATAAGTTCATGCTTCCTCAGCAATTTGTGCAGAGGTGCGAGTAAAGTAGACAAGTTTGGCAGGAACTTACTGTAAAAGTTCAACAGTCCCAAATAAGCTCTGTGTCATCCTTCAGCACTCCCTCTCCTTCCCTCTGTGTTTATCTGTTGTTTCCTACTCTTGTTTCATATCTGTTCCATGTCTGTCATTCTGTGCGTGTCAGACCCCAAGGATCTTAAATGACGACACTGCCTATAGACTATTCTACTATTGTTGTTGTTATTGCCTTTGTTGCTGTACTATTATTACATCAACTATATTATTATAATTTTCAACCTGAGCCTCAGTCAGTCTGGGGAGAGTATTGGTCCTGTGAAAAACCTCAGGTGTGGTTCCAGTACCAAAAACTGCGCCCACCATGGACCACAACGTGGACATGCACTGTCAGCTACCTCACCAACAGACTACAGTATGTGAAGCTTCATGACTGCATGTTTGATGTGGTGATTTGCAGCACAGGGGCCCTTCAGGGTACGATGCTCTCATTTCTCTTCACC
This sequence comes from Argyrosomus regius, assembly GCA_946959425.1. Classification (NCBI taxonomy): domain Eukaryota; kingdom Metazoa; phylum Chordata; class Actinopteri; family Sciaenidae; genus Argyrosomus; species Argyrosomus regius. The sequence goes on from CAMPSB010000155.1 coordinate 117,245, forward strand.
CTGTACACATCAGACTTCAGACACAACACTGACAGCTGTCCTCCAGAAGTTATTTGATGATACAACCATGATGAAATGTACATTAGAAGGAAATGAGCAGGAGTACAGGGGGTCATCACAGACTGCGTTGATTAGTGCGTCAGCGGCCAGCCGCCAGCAAAACGAGGGTGATGGTGGGAGCATACAAATACCTGGGTGTTCACCTTAACAATAAACTGGACTATACACTGTAAAGTTGTGCATGCACCATTCACCATTTGAGCCTGAGGTGAACTCATAACACACATACGTCATAACAGACGATCCCCATTAAAAGACTCTTGTCTGGGGAGAGACAGGTTAATGCTAGTGTGTTTATTGCAATGTAAAAATGACAACAAGCAATGTTTACACTTATTGTTAGATTAACATACTGTCTAGTCCTGTTATTGCTGTTTACTTCATTCACTGTATTTGCTGCTTTTTTCTGTATTCAACACATTTGCAGTGGTTATTTTATCTCACACTGTTGATTTTGGGCGATTAAAGTCAGTAAACTGTTTTTTATCAGTTTAAGGAGCAGTGCACAGCTGGTGAGTTCACCTTTCTTTCTGAGTGATAAGACAGTTCTTGTGTTTTGCCATGGTGGTTAGGAGCCTGATTGGTTTGTGTGCGGTCTTCTTTTTCTCTGTAATTATTGACGAAAAATATACGTTTTATGTAATAGCCCACGACAACATTTTAGGCAATTCTTATCTCCACAATAAATACAAAATATTTTGTCATAGTTTTGATTATCAAAGATCTATTTATATATATTTATTTTGTCATTGTCTCGTCTTCTCATCTAGTTGACTTTTTTTTTTTGTTATTGTTTGCATCAATGGAGTTAACTGTACATATCATAGTACATACTTAAAATGCTCTCATGCAGTGTCCTCCTACCACTAACATTTGCCCATACTGCTTATGCTAGTGGCCAGCTCTGAGCCTGTGTATTTGATCACACACTGGGTCACAGCTTGGGTTCACAACTAGTTTTGAGGTAACTGTGGATATCTGAAATTGCAGGAAAGCCATGATGTAATACTGGACCCAGACTCTCATGTAAAGGTGGAAAGTTGGACCAGGACTAACATTTAAATATACACTGTTGCCCATAAACTTAGAATAATTTTGTTTTCAGACTTTTCTCTTTTTATTCCTATTTAGACATATCAGGTTAATTGTGGGTAAATTTCCACTGTGATATGTTTGGAAGAGATGTTCTATCAAGAATAAATCACATCATAATCAATAAATCACATTGTCACAAACATTTCATGAGAAGAGGTAACTTCATGGGCAACAGTGTATATAAATCCTAAATCATTATGAAATGCTGTCACATAATCTTGAGTTTGTCAAAGTGGCCCTACATGAATTGTACTGGCAGGACACACCCGTGAGCTGTATAATCTGCATTTGATTATACGCTGATTGAGCTCTCTAACCTAGTACCTCAGAAGAAAAAAACAGATTGGAGTTATGTAAAGGGATTGCTACTGTCTCTTTTCTCCTTCTTTTGTGTGTGTGTAAGCTGTGAAGTGCCACATCACATTCAGCAGCATTTTAATTATGCACATCCAGCCATAGAGCAGTTCTCTGTAGAGGATGGAGAGAACAGAGTTTGACACCAGACAGTGTGGGAGAGATGAGCAAAACCACAGATTGGTGTCAGTTATGTAACGCTGCATTTACATTGCAGCACCCGTTCTCTTTTTAATCACATTCCATCTTATTGTTGGAAAAACAAAACCTTCAGATTTAGGTCACAAGTGTGTTTTTTTTTGTTTAGTTTTTTTGTTTTTTATGAAGGAAGCTTTATAATAAATAATATTATAAAGACTATGACCTAGACCAGCTTTATACTGATGATATTCTTTTATTTTTTATTTATTCTTTATAGATAGAAGATCAGTTATGGGAAATGCTTGGCATTACCACTTACCACAGAGTTTGAGTTGCTCTGATTCATTGAATTACATTTCTTTTTAGTTGCTTCCTAACGGTTCAAGAATCTTAGCTCTATATTACTCTTGATGGCATGATAAAGAAAGGTCAGAATCGAACCCTGGGCCGCTGCAGCAAAGACTGAGCCTTTGTACATGAGGTGCACACTCTACCAGGTGAGCTACCAAGGCACCTCAGTGCTGATATTTCTAAAATAGAGGGTCTTGTTAGAGGGGATTTTTAAGTCCTTTTCACAATTCAGAAATGAATTCGACCTTCCTCAAACCTTTTTGTTGTGTGTTTGTCAACATCTCTATTAGCAAAAGATCTTCTTGGGGGAAGATTTTGGGTAGCATCTTGATGAGATAGAAAACATTTTATTGTTCTAACAAATCCTATGAGACTGAATACAAGAGATGTCACAGTATGGTGTTACTGCTTCTGATTGATGTAAATATGAAATCCAAAATGATCACCTAAAAATAACAATAATTGATTTTGTAACTTTAGAATAAGACCTATTTTCATCTACAGGGGGAGAAGAGGCCCTCTTCTATAAAGCACACCATGTTTTGTAGCCCAGAACAGACAAATGAAATGCTGGTTCTAGATAAGGCATCTTGTGTTTCACAGCCACAGTACTTTTACGTACAAGCTTGGAATGAGAAGCTGAGGTGACTTGGTTACAATCTGACACTTTACAACCAGATTCCTCTAAATCCTACATACTGCGGCAGTGAACACGGTCGAACCCAAGACCAAACACAACCTCCAAAACTAGCGGTGGCCAGTCTAACAGGGAATACAGTAGCCTGCCGAGGTGAGTCAGCTTGGTTAGCTACACGGCTGACCGAGCTAATGACAGTTCGCTACTTAGTAATTCTTCCATCAGGAAAGTCTATAGATCACAGTAATCAGTGAGGCCTGGCCATAGATGCATGTAGCAGCGCTTACAATCACTCATAGACTGCATGAGACAGAAAGCATTCGACTTGGCATCAAGTGAGAAAGTGTTTCATTGGGTGTAAATTAGTACACACTCAGGACAAACTCTAAAATACCATGAAGAATAACTCAGATATGACTTTTTGTAATTGTTGGTCCAGATACTGGAGGATAGGTGACATATGTACATATTTAGTTAATGACTTGCTGCTGCTGTGCATCTGTGTCTCTCTATCTCTATCACAGGTTCCACTGCTACTGTAATCATTTTATCATTCATTGTAATCCATTGTCATTTTTTCATTGTAATTGTACAAAATGTTTCTGTTGATTTGTTCTGTACACGTGACATCTATTGCACGTCTGTCCGTCCTGGGAGAGGGATCCCTCCTCTCTTCCTGAGGTTTCTTCCACCTTTTTTCCCTGTTAAAAGGGTTTTTTGTGGGCAAGTTTTTCCTCACTCGAACCGAGGGTCTAAGGACAGAGGGTGTCACTCCCTGTACAGATTGTGAAGCCCTCCGAGGCAAAATGTATTTTGCGACTTTGGGCTATACAAATAAAATTTGATTTGATTTGATTTGATATGTGATAAAAACATCAATTTGACTTCATGGGGACTTTAAGTCCTGGATAGGTAACCTCTCACTTCCTCCCTACCTGACTTGTTGGATCAATCTATCTTGTTTGCATTCTCGTATATCAAAATTAGCAACAGTCATACAAAAGAATCAAACTAATCTTTATTATATCTTTATATGTTTTTAGTGGTTGAATAGTCAAATGTTTGAGGACACAGGAGAAAGGCTTAGCAGGAGTTCCGCCCTTTTGCACCCTCATCAGGCTGACTATGGTCATATCTGTATCTGCCCACACGGAAAGAACCTATATGAGGATATATGCGCATATATGAAACCTATATGCAGAATATCTGTGCATATATGCTGCATATATACATTATATATGTACATATATGATAATATATATGCCGCATATATATAGCATATATGCGTATATATGCCACATATATGCCGCATTTTGGCTGCATATAGGCCAAATTCAGGTGCATATATGTGCATATACAGGGCATATAGGTCTCCTATATTGCTTCTTTATATCCACATACAAGCCCTATATGTACAAGGTACAAGGTATGTCTCCTATATAAATGATGGTTATTGTAAAGTGTTACCTAGGTACTTATATATAGGTGCATATATAGGTAGGACTGGGCGATAAATCGATTTTATCAATTCATTTGAATTCATGATTTAGGACAATGTTCAAAAATGAAAATCGATTTTCACTTTAACTAGAGTAATTACGGTACAGCTCCCTCCAGTAACGCCCGGCCCCTCCCCTGTGTGAGACCAACCTCTTCTCCTTAGAGACCGGCAAAATGTCAACATGGCAGCACATGCTAATAAGAGTGACGAAAACTTTGTCCCAAAAAAAGGTTCCGTCTCCTCAGTGGTATGGAAGTGGTTCCACTGTCCGCTGTAAAGTTTGTCGGAAGTCAGTGGCAACTAAAGGCAGCAGCACGACCAATGTATTCCAGCACCTGAAACAAAAGCACGCACTGAGTGGGAGCAGTGTGTGCCACTGCGAGCTGCACAAGATGACGACAGCCTTAAAGAAACAGCTAGAACGCAGGTAACATTAGCAGCTAACATTGGCAAAGCTATGGTACCCATACACAATGGAAAAGTCTGGCTTCATACACATGCTCCATACAGTTGACCCCAAATATGAGCTACCGAGCCGCAAGTATTTCGCTGAAGTTGCCCTGCCCCATTATACAACAGTACATGCGAAAAGCATGAAAAAAAAACACATTGAAAGACATTACAGGAGCACCTCATGTATGATTTTGTTATTTAGCATGCAAATTGCATGATTCATTTTGTCTACAAATGTGTCTTTCTTCAGGGTTACAATACATTTTTTCAAGAGTCACCTTTTATTTTACAAAAAGTGATGTTTGGTGAAAGTTATATTTGCACTTTATTAATCCCAATATGGAAATTCGTCCTTATTTAATCAAGAGGGACCTTTAATTTATTTTTTTAAGTGAAAATTGGTGAAAGTTAGGTTTGCACTTCAAGCCCAATAGGGATATTCATAATTTCATAAAATTCATAATTTTTTTGTGTCAAATAAAAACTAAGCTTATTTGAATGATTTCCTTGTCGTTTCTAGTTTTTAAGAAAAAAAATCGGAAATCGGATGTGTTCGCCTAGCCCTATATATAGGTACATAATAGCTGAACATATAGGTGCATATATAGGTGAACATATAAGTACATATATGGGTACATATATAGGTGAGCATATATGACCCTATATGTATGTGTACATATAGGTGCATATAGGTACCTATATATACCTATATGTACATATAATATATGAAAACGGCCAATTTTATGTATGTCGCATATATTCGAAACCTATATCAAAACCTATATTAAAACTTATATGTTTATACAGGTTCTTTCCGTGTGGGTGCCATTTCATCTGCACACCATAATCCATCATCCTGCTAGACGTCACGTCTCTACCATGTATCATCTAACAGAAACTGGCCAATGGCATGAGACGAAAAGAAAGAAAATAAAGCAGCAACACTGCAAAAGAGGTTCAGCTCTCTGGGCGACAACGTGTGTGTGTGTTTTTAGGTGTAGGTGTGTGTATGTATGTAAGTTTGTGTGTTATCTGTGCTATCGAGGAGACACTGTAGCACCAACAGAGATTAAGGCTCTCCCTCTGTTTGCTGCATACTGACAGGGATCTGTGTATGAATACTAATGTATGTTATGCATTCACTATAGACGTGGCTCTGGATGTGTGTGGATCAGTGGACATGGTGGGTTTGTGCTTCCATGTAAGCTGACACAAACCAAACTATCTCCACATCTAGAAGTCAGCATTTACACAGTGCAATGTATGTCATAATGGATTTCACTGTCCTCCTCCCCTAAAATGACATACATTTTCAATAGGAACCTTGATTTGCCTGAACTGCAGAGAAAAATCAGACTTTATTTGAAACATGTTTATAATAATAATAAATAATAATACATTTTAGGTCACTTCACAAATTAAACAGATAAGATAAGAAACTTATTATACATAATAGCAGTCACATATTTAAATAAAAATAAATAAATAAATAAATAAATAATGAAAAATATAATAATAATAAAAAAAATTGTTACATGTTACAGTCCATATGCTAGGCTGAAGAGATGAGTTTTCAGTTTCTTTTTAAACTGAGCAGTGGATTCACACTGTCTGGTGTCATCTGGAAGTGAATTCCACAGCTTAGGAGCAATGTAGCTGAATGCTCTCTCTCCGATGGTATTGAGGTTCATCTTATCTTATATTAGAGACTGGCAGCTATCTCGATGCCCTGTTTTAAGTATATGTGATCTTTCAGATGTCTCCCTGCTTTGTGATCTGCTTTTTTTTTGCCATTAAATAAAATGCTTCCTCCACATGTCCTGTTACTTCCCGTTGATAAATGCTACATAATGTATGTGTTTTCACAGAAGTAGTTCCATACTTAAAATCTTTGTAGCTCTGTACAAAAAGATTCACCTGTTTACTCCATTTACTGCACTGAAAATGTTACATAAAAATATTATTTTTAACATGTACCAAAAGTAAAAGTTCTCAGTTCAACTCTTAAAGGAAACATTCTATACATTATTGTATGACACCATTAATGTGCAAGTAGTATACGACTGTTGTTGGTGGTCAAAGTAAAGCAAATTTTACATTATTATTTACTTTACATGTACAACCCCAATATAAATATAAATATAATATATAATTTATTATTATTATTATATATTATATTTATATTATATACTATACTATTACTATATATACTGTATTATTATTATTATATACTGTTTAGTTACAATAACATTACCATCATATCATCAGTACTACTACCATCATCTTGCCACTGCACCTTATCTACCTATTTATTTTTTATTTTTTAAGTGTCCTTGTCCTATTCTGTGTTTTTTTATTTTTGTTTTTTATTTTTTCTACCTCAGTATTTTATTCTATTATATTTTATTGTATTCAAATATCTGACTGCTATGACGACCTAATTTCCCTTCGGGGATGAATAAAGTAATCTATCTATCTATCTATCTATCTATCTATCTATCTATCTATCTATCTATCTATCTATCTATCTATCTATCTATCTATCTATCTATCTATCTATCTATCTATCTATCTATTTATCTATCTATCTATCTATCTATCTATCTATCTATCTATAATATACTATATTATAGTAATATAATATAGTATATATATATTAGTTATTGTTATTGTTTTGCTCCTGTTGTCTATGTCTCTCTCTGTCTTGCTATCTCTCTTGAGGTTTCTGCAAGTTTTTCCTCGCCACCGTCGCCAAGTGCATGCTCATGGTAGAATTGTTGATCTCTGTAAATAACATTATAAAGAGTACGGTCTAGACCTGCTCTGTATAGAAAGTCATGAGATAACGTTTGTTATTGTAACCAGTAGAACTGTTTGGGGAATGCCCACATGTGCACGGGACGCTATAAAGAGCATCCCGTCAACCTTAATCTTCCCCTTTCCACTTCCGGGTTACACTGACCATTTGAATTGTTTGGAGTTGCGACAGAGACTGTCCCTTGGCTGTGCTTTCATATTGTGGACATTGAATTACCAATGTGATCATCTGTCTGGTTTGAATCAACCACATGCTTTACCAGCACTAGCGTACAGCCAAGAGCAGAGCCTGTTGCTGCTGCTCTGTCTGGGTTTTAGTTCTATTTTATTTCCACCTTGGTTTTATATTGTTTTATTGATTGTTTTATGTTCTAAAACGGCCTTTTTACATGTTTTATTGAGTTGTTTAACTGAGTAAGTTTTATTTTGATGTATGTATGTGTATAGTTTTCTCACTTGTTTTAATTTGTGAACATTCCTACCAAGCCAGTTTTTCTTTTACAACTTCTTGTTTTATTTTGATTACTTAAGGTTGTTTTTTTGTTTTAGTCTCACTTGATTTGTTTTAACATTGTGTTCTAAATAAATTTCAGATTTATTTTTTATCAACAGCATGTCTCTGATTTTTGGAATTTGGGTGGACTTGCCTGTGTTAGGGACCCCTGTATAGAATATTGTTGAGATTATTCTATTCCATTAAGTAAATATTTGGGTGAAAGTCGAGGCCGAGGCCTCTTTTGGCCCAGTCACATTATGATTTGTAGCTATATAAGTAAAATTGAATAGGAAAATATACCATGTTGGATTTTTTATTTTTTATCAAAAAGAAACAATGAAACAAAACAAAGAGGCCTAAATTGATCTGAATCTGAATCTAAATTACATTCATTACACTATTTTCCTCAGTTTATTGTAGTTGTGGTGTACTGTCTCTTCTTGCTCTTGTCTCTCCTCTCCTTACGATCCTCCAGCTATGTATGTTTTCATCTCTGTCTCAGATCTTTTAGAAGCTCCAGCTTCACTGTGACTCTGTACATTTTGCTGCATGAGGCTTGGCTGGATGTGGAGGGCATACTGATACCACTGGTTCTGGTAGTGAGGACTATCCTCTCACCCTTACATACAGTATATCCCCTCACACTGGTTTTAAGGCTTATGGGCTGTATGCTATATTTTACTCTATGTCACTGTGCATGGCTGTAAAACACTGCCAGGATGCAGCTGTAACTTTATTGCTGTTTGTGTTTACACAAACAATAACAGAGTGATGTTATAATTTTTCATCTTACCTGGGAATCAGGAAGGAGTTTAGGGTCGAAGACCTCCTCATCCTAACCCAAGAAAGTAGCTTTGGGTTTTGGTTTTGGTAACTTTGGTTTTGTATTGTATTTTGCTATGCTCTGTGCATTTCCTCTGAGAAATGTGACTATGGTTTACAACTTGTTTTGTCTCTATGAGAGAGTTGAGTAGCAAATTATGTTCAAGGAAATACTGTGATAACCTTCGAGGTCTGTGTGAGGACCTCTGACCTTTCAGCTGAAACACTTGTGACGTGGTAATCTTTGAGTGATATTCTTGTAATGGTCTTCTTATTACTCATATTGTTTTTTCTTAAACCTCAAATCAGAGAATCTCTTCCACACTTGCTCTATAACTCTTATTTTCTTATATGAGCACATGTGTGCATACATACTGTACACACATTGAGACTAGTTTGTTCTTTATTCTATACATATTGGCTTATATGAGTTTGCAAAAACAGGTTGTGCATCATATATTTTCTGTGATTTTGAAGCCGCTGGGTTAACTGACCATAGAATGGAGAGAGAGACAAGAAAGTCAGGGGAGAGAGGGGAGAAAGACATGCAGCAAAGTGCCCGAACCTGTGACCCATCTGAAGTTTAAATGAAGACTGTCACTGAAAGTATACATGAGTAATAGAAGTTCAAAGTGAAGTAGGTTGGTGAAGATCAGAAGATTGCTCCCATTATTTCTATTGTAGAAAATTTGAAAAAAGAAAAAAAGAGGTGCTGTGTCCTATTCACACCAATACATTGCAAGCAATTACACCACACACACACACACACACACACACACAGACAACCCCTCTGAGTCATCCTGCACACACACACAGACAGCCCAGCTTTTTGAAAATTGAGCTGAATCCTGGATTAAATTTGATTAGGAAATATCAAAGGCAAGACAGACCCAGAGAGACCAAGTATAATTTGGGTGGAGTATTACTTAAACGTGCCAACCCTCACCCTCTCGCGACTGTCCTTTAAGTCCAGCCATCCATTATCTGTAACTGCTTATCCTCGTCAGGGTCACGGTGGGGTCAGAGCCTATCCCAGCTGACTTTGGGCAAGAGGCGGGGTACACCCTGGATAAGTCACCAGCTTATCATAGGGCACATAGAGACAAACAACCATTCACACCTACGGGTGAATTACACCAGCACCAATTAACATATTAAAGGCCCAGTGTGTAGAATTGCATCTAGTGGTGTAATCGCTGCATTGCAATCTCCTCACATCACCCTCACCTTCCTTGTGTAAAGGAGAAATAACACTTGGAAGGCCGTGTCTAGAGTCAGTATTTAGTTTGTCTGTTCTGGGCTACTGTAGAAACACAGTGTTTTAACAGCGTTTTTACAAGATTGTTATTTTCAGCTGATTATACATGCATGAAAACTTAGTTATAAATATTATATTCCATGTCTGCCTGAATTCTGAAAATAAAGGCCCCAAATCTTACAAACTGCACCTTTAAGTATATGTCTTTGAAATGTGAGAGCAAGCCGGAGGAAGCCACACAGACACTAGGAGAACATGTAAACTCCACACAGAAAGGCCCCAGCTGAGGTTCAAACCAAGAACCCTCTTGCTGTGAGGCGACAGTGCTAACCGCTGCATAACATGCCGTCCTTTCTTCTATTAAGTTCATGTTTGTTACAATTTATTCCAAAAGTTATAAGTTACAGAGAAAATTCTCAATCACAGCAACCACAATTAAACACCTGGACATTAGATTTGAACAGGCATCAGTGGTTCCAGAGATGATTTTGATTAACTAACTGCCATGCTACAGATGGCTTATTACAGCACCCAGGCATCATTCAACCTACCTCAGGTCCGCCGATGATGTACGTCTTTGCCAATATTTAGTAGGGTTGTGAACGATAAACCGATGCGACCAGATATTCGGTTTAACAAGTGAGAGATACGGCTGCGTCAGTAGCAGCCTCCTCAATCGATACGAATTAGCCATGAATTCCTAGATGAATTGGTTGTAGAGTCATGGATCGGGTATCGCGAGACTTGGAATCGGTTGGCGGCTTCACACACTTTTGGGAAAATCCACCGGGCCCGTTCGCAGCGCGTTGCGTGAGCGTGGCATATTTGGTCCATCCTGCACGTGACTTCAAACCCCACCGGGAGCATTTCAGAAGCGAGCGTTTAGCCCGCCAGACTTTGTTTACTTGCTCAGATTTGGCCATTTTCCCGGTGTATGTTCTTCTAAACATGCTTCTACGTGTGTAAATATGCTACGTAGTTAATTAGTTTCGCTTTTGTCTGTTTTTACGACCGGCAGTTTGCACGGGGTATTTTATTTTGAAAATCCACCGGATTCTCTCCAACAAATGATGTTGATTCAGCCAGACTTTTTTTGGTCCATGTCTAAAAATAAATACATTGACATGTGATTTTGTTGTGCAACCCTAATATTTAGATTACACAGGAGGTGGATGAAGCAGTACATCCAACATAACGGTGGCCAGCAGCGCATATTTTCGGCTTCAAAACATTGCTTCGGAAACCTGTGAGTGACATCACTCAGGCTCTGTTCATTCTTTATACTGTCATTAGTGCCATCACACCACAGTGGCTGTTCAGCCAACATTTGTTTTCTGTTTCAAAGCCCTCAAACCAGATGCTCTGTTTATGAGCAAAGCAGGAAATCATCTTCAATTCAATTCAATTCAATTGAAACTGTTTATAAAGGACCATAACCATTTGCACTTGTTGGAATACTTTACATTTACTGCTAATCATCTTTCAATGATTTCAATGATTCTTCTTGATTCCATTTACCTTTGGTTTCCATTTATTTCAAGGTTTGAAAATAGTTTGGAATTTTAAAGATTTTTTATTTTTTGGCCTTTTCAAGCTTTATTTTTTGATAGAGACAGCTGAAGAGTGACAGGAATGTGGGGAGAGAGAGATGGGGAATGACATGTGGGAAAGAGCCACAGGTCGGATTCGAACCCTGGGCTGCTGCGGCGGCTGCTCTACCAGCTGAGCTAAACAACACCCATAGTTTGGAATTTTAGTTCAGTTAGGTGACAGCATGATATTTTTGCAAAATCATTCCAGTTTCCGAACTCTAGATCCTGATGATTGTATTCATGATTGTGTGTGTCTGCTCTTTTACATTTCCTGTTGTAGAAAAAAAGAAGAGAGGGGAGCCGTTCAATGCAAAAAAAAGTGAGAGAGTTCATTATTCTCAATATGTGAACAACTGCACAATGGATTGCAACACGTCTCAAGCTCCCTCAGGGAGCATTAACATGTTTAGCAACACAATAATGTAAAAACCATATGAAAGAACATTTAGAGATCTTCTATTGCAGCTCAATCGGGCTTGAGTTCTTGACATGGTGACTAAGGGCCCGTCCAATCCGGATAAATACTTTATCGTTTCAGCTTTTTCGAGGTGTGAAACCGGTATTTTTTGAGAACGGGTCCCAGAGTGGGAAAATCCTAAAACGCCGGAAAGCCCAGAGTCGTCTGGACAGCGAATGCAGATTTTTTCAGAAACAATGACGTATAAGCCCCGCCTCTCTAACCTTTAACCTCAGCCGCCGCTGCTAGACGCGTTATAACAACAACGGCGGACTACAGGCTTGTGCTCGTACTACAGAAACTACTCAGTCTATTACGGCTGCTACAACAAAACCTTCTGCTTCTATATTACTGCGAGGAGCAACAAAAGAATATTGCGTGAGCTTTATACGCATGCTCCATGGCTTCTCTTCCGGTTTTAGTGTATTGGTGTGGCGGCGTCACAGCGCCACATACAGGCCTGGCATATGTACTACAGCGTTTTGGGTCGTTTCCAGTGAATCCGTGTGGACGTACATAGCGTATTGGGTGAGGCCGTGTGTAGCCAGGTAGTCTGAACACCCATTCTAGTGTTGAATTATCTATGTTCTCAGTCTGGTGGTCTGCCGCTGCCACCCGGTGGCGCAACTGAGTGATAGTTATAGTGCACTGACGAGTTTTTTCAGTGAGAAAAAACACCAACACGAGTGTGGAGAGTTGAGCTTAGCAGCGTCAGCAAGAAGCTGTTATTAAGAAGGAATAACTGTTCATTACTTGTCGTTAAGTAGTGGAAAACGTTAGAAGAGGTTTTTGACCGTGGTAAGAGAAGTCGTCCGACCGCTACGGAGTTTCCGACCCGTCAAAACGACGTGGCTTATGAATATCCCGGTGAGTTAGCTGGTAGCACACACGTGAATTAGCACTCTGGTTGTTGATAACTTTGAAATATGGTTATAACTTGAGACTGTGGATTATTTATGTTAAAAAAACCAGTCGGGATAAGCTCATAGCCTGGTGATATTGCAAGCGGTATGTTTATTTGAAAAGAATGTGTGAATACTGTGGAAGAAAATGCTAAGTAATGGTCAGCTAATTCAGCTAATCTGAGGTGACACGGTCATTGATTAAGCTTGGTATATGATGCAAAGTTAAAGCGTGTGTGAGTGAAATGTTATTATGTGTGGTATGAGGGATTGTTGTGTGATGCTGTGGGTAACTCTGTGGAGAGAAGGAAAAAACTACACATAATGTGGATTATTAATAAGGACAATTAATGATTTCCCTGTACTTTTTGTGCAGGCTGTTTTTTTTGTTGAGCTGTTCTACAGATTGGATTGAGTCGCACGGGCTGCCTCCATCTCGCTGCCTTCTGGTTTCCACCTCATCCTTTCCCCTTCATCACTGCTTCCTGGATCTTCAGTCATCATCCCCACCATCTCCAGTCCCCATCTATCCAACTCACTCTACAACCTCCTTCCCCTGCTAACCAGGATGGACAGGTTCTCATAGAGGGTGGTAGGAAATTTGAGTGCACTCGAAGGGAAAAACTAAACTGAAACATTTACAAACCTGGTTTGAGTAACTAAAGACTGATTCATACTCACCTTGTTGAGACAGTGTACATTTTGCATTTTTTTATTGAGATCTCAATTTATTTTTTGTTTTGTTTTGTTTCCATGTGTGGTTGGGTCCCAACATTCATTTGTGTAATTGAGTACTGGGTTTGAACATATTTTGCTCAGCTAAATTCCATTTCAAATTCTGCTCCATTTATGTTGTGTGATTGGGCCAGATGAGTATGCAATTTTTGTTCATGCCCAGCTGTGTACCAAGTTAAAGGTTCTTGTGCCGAATATGGAGTATTGTAAGTGAAAGAACACATTGAAAGTTACTGTTAACTAAAAGTGAATACAGTAAAGAAGTAAAACAACAGTTAAACACTGAGACAGAAATAATACAGTGAATTTAACATATTCAGTTGTTGGTGTGAATTATTACGGGAAGGGTTAAAGGGTTTCATGTACTTTACTGCTCTATTTTAATGCCGGTCTCCTCTTAGAGCCTAGATCATAGATATACCTGCAGATTTGGTGAAACACACACCAGGTGGGTTACACGTGCATTCGTGTGGACAGGGCCTGAATGATGAATAAAAACCTCATTACACTATCTTCTTCAGCTTCAGCCTAGTTAAGTGTAAACATCAACAATCCCTCTGGAACTCTGAACCCCAAGGCTGGGTAGAGAAAGTTGAGGCAGAGCAGCCGGAGAACATTAGAACATTCTCAAAAATTTGACAATTTCAGTAAGTAAGTATGTTCAGGTACAGCTGACCCTAGAGGAACACTAACCAAGAAGTTTCTTGTGTACCTGAAGTGATTTTTCAGTTAAGTGTTCTGCACAGACTAATCTGTTTTTCTGGCATCAGAAGGCTTGCAGTCTATTCAGTATTTTTGTCTTCCTCAGTATAAGCCTCCCCTGGAGAGTCTGTTCGTATTTATACACTGGACACACAGTCATTTGGTTTTCAATAGCACTGCCAGACATTCAGCAGCTGAAGATGCCAAAACATGCTGGCCTGTTTTCACAGCTTGAATTCTTGCCTGGTATACAGCAACCAACTGATCCAACTTCACTTTTAAAAGCTAATGGAGGTTGAGGAAAGAAAAGTTTAGGATGATAAAAACCACATGGCCTGTGTGTAAACCTGGTTCTGTTTTGATGACATAACCTGTGATTGTACTGATGGAATTAGATTTTTTTGAGAATTTATGGTAGCTTACTGATACATTAACAGAGATTGTAAACTAAAGATTTTTTTAATCAGGCGTTATAGGATCAGTCTTTGTTCTTTGATTGCACCATTTTTCCATCTGTTCACCACACCTGGACAATTACTGTTTGGAAGATGAAGGGTAATGTTTAGTGACCCAGTGACCTTACCTGTGCCACCATCATTGGGACACACATGCGCACAATACAATTAAACATTAAAACTAACCTTAGATCCACGATCCAGCAGATTTAAACTGTTGGCCAACTATCCAAAGACAAGTATATGGACTGTGTTCTATGTGTCTAAATTGTCTAATCAATCTAGACAGAGGGAGATGTGCACTGTACAATGTGTGCTATTTTATGTTTTAGATTTTTAGATTTCTACTTTATATTTCATGTTATTTCACTGATTTCATTTGCATCAATGGCAACCATACATTCATGCAAGTAAAACAGAATGAAACCTGAGGCAAGCAGCAGTTAGAGGAGGACAGAAATGGGGAATATGGAGAAGTTCAGCTGCTTCACTATTCTCTCCTTTTTCTCCACATGCCTTTCTGTCAGCCACTATCAGTATCATTCCTTCTTCAAACAGCATAGTGCTGGAGTGTGTGTGTGTGTGTGTGTGTGTGTGTGTGTAGTGAGGCCGACCTATTGATAGGGGGAGCTGCAACGACTCCCAGACCTCCATGCAACACACTGATCAAACTGCATCATACATGAGCTGCTCCTGGGCTGTGCAGCTGTGTGTATGAGAGACAAAAGGAAGTGTAAGATGGTTAAGAACGAAACTAAGCAAAGGGAGTGAGACGATTCATCAGTCAGAGAAATGAGACATGAAAATATTAAACAGATAAAATGTGAAGGTAATATGTTCTGTTAACAATAACCAAAAGCAAATGTTAATGCTTACTGGAGTGAAAGGTAAGGTTGGGGGGTTTAATGAGGGGTTGAGTAGTGGAATGCAAGTTAAGCCTGGGGGAATCAATGATATGGAGATGAGATCATGGGTGTCACCCAGCCTGTGAAGATATCTCCTCTATGACATGTCTGTATCCTCACTGCATTGCAATCTTAGAAACTACAGCATGATTCACCTGGGACTAGAATTACTAGTTTATGCTGTGCACTTGCATGGTATAAGTGACGCGTGCATCTCACTCAAATTTACTGACATTATCTCTGGGTCAGTATGTTAATGAAGTTGTGCTACATGCATAAATGTGAACATCACTCTCAATTTAAAGATACACTTATTGTGTCTGCTGCTTTTTGATTCTGCAGGTATTTAAAGTCAAAGGAAGGAATGTGACTACCTTTATCCCCTCCCATATAGATCATCTTGTTGATAATGCTGCAGGCTCACTATAAACGACTCTTGACTCTATTGCACCAAGACTTGTCAAATTAAAGCAAAAGACAGAAATTTTAACTCAAATGGTGTGCCACTAAACTGGAAGAATCTCGTTTAGTCTGGCAAGATAATCTTAAAACATACAGGAAGGCTCTCCGTAATGCCAGAACAGCCTATTACTCTTCATTAATAGAGGAAAATAAGAACAACCCCAGGTTTCTCTTCAGCACTGTAGCCAGGCTAACAGAGAGCCACAGCTCCATTGGGCCATGTATTCCTTTAGGTCTCATTAGTAGTGACTTCATGAGCTTCTTTAATGATAAAATTATAACTATTCAGACAGTACTTCCGGCACCGATGCAAGCAGGACGCCAATCCAGCAGCTCCATACGTGTCGTGTTGTCTTTAGTGTTTAAAGAGTGTTTTCTTTTTTCAATTTTGAATTTCTGTGCTACACTAGCTGTGTAGAACTTGTATGAATCCTATGGAAACAATGTCTTTTCACCGGCAACATACCAGTGGACAACTTGTTTATTCATCATGAGATAACTTTTGTTACGACTTGGCGCTATATGAATAAAATTGAATTGAGCTGGGCATCAGAACCCCTTAACATGGCAGGGTCTTAGCACTCCGATAATAAAACCAGGTGTTTGTCATGAGGTGCTTTTACTTCCAGCTGTGGTTCAGCAGGTAGAGCAGGTCATGCTGGTTGGTTGGTTAGTGGTTCGTTCCCCAGCTCTTCATGTCGAAGTGTCCTTCGGCAAAGTGTCCTTGTATAGTGCAAATTAGACTTTTTATTTGTTCATTTCATACGAACACATCCATACCACAAAAGCATCTCACTCTCCATGGTTTGTATGTATGATGGTGGCCATATTTGCATATTCATATGGTATGCATGTTTTCTCCACATGTTTTTTTGATAAATACCAGATCTCTATTTCTAAATCCATCCCTAGTTTATATGTGGAAATAAGGCATGCATTCTTTTTGTGGCTGTATATGCTTTAAACATCTGGATCCTGGTTGGCAGGGATTTACACATTATTGACAAACAGACCAATGGAACTGCATGATGGAGCCTGATTTGTGACGCTGTATTGTGGCAGAAAAGATGAGATTCAGGAAATGCCATTGGTCGAACAAAAACATTATTAAAATATATATTTTATCAAGATAAATAACAAAAGGCAATAAATGAGCTGTGTGTGTGCATTCACATGTATTACTCAGCCACCTTACCTCCGCCAAATCAAATAGAAAAGCTGTTGTCTTCAAACAGTCAAATAGAGTGGCTGACTATAAACCTCCATTACCATCCCTGCCAACACACATACATACATACATACACACACACGCACACACACACACACACACGCACACACACGCACACACACACACACACACACACACACACACACACAAACAGGCAATGTCGGTCTACTGAGTATGTTTCTCATTTTAAAAAACAACCCAGGAAACACCGGGACTATGTGTGTGGGACTGGAGAGAAAGAGCCAACGCGTTGTATTTATAATTGCTCAACATTCAGCCAGAATAATAGGACTTTTCCGATATTAAACACCCTCAGCAGCAAAGGACAATAATAATAAGAGCAGGGTGGGCTTTATTAGTGATGAATAGCAGTGTAAATTAAAGACAACCACAGATGGCTAAATGGTTTTCAGTTCAGAAAGAGTGGGAGTTCAGGGACACACTGCACACCTGGAACCTCTGAGGTGTTCTTTTACCTTTATGATAGAAGAGCTCACTGAGCTCAGGCCTAGTGTAGCTTTCTATAAACACATTAGACAATCTGAGACAGTTCACTGATGCCTCAGAGGTAGTCACAGCAGCAGAAAGAAGTAGAAAGTAGTGTTCAGTGGAAATGGAGGAATTAAACTTATTGGAAAAGGTCTGGATCATCGTTTTTATATGCTGCATAGTCAAATTCTAAAACTGCTCAAATTTTATGCATGAGATAAAGTATTTGTCTGCCTACGTATGCAGCATTTTTTATACTTCAGTTTGATACATGTGTTTTATACACCACATATACATATGAATACATGGTTACATGTATGCATACATGTAGAATGGTAAATGGTAAATGGACTGTACTGTACTGCTCATCAGTTTGAGGAGCTAACCATTCATACACATTCATACACCGATGGCACAGCCTTCGAGAGCAATTTGGGGTTCAGCATCTTGCCCAAGGACACTTCGACATGCAGACTGGAGGGGATCGAACCTGTGATCATCTGATTAGTGACCCGCTCTACTGTAGGTGTATGACATGAATGCAATATAGTGATATATGAAAAATGCATGCACAGTTTTATGCATAATTAAGATGTTTGAAATATATCAGTCAGTGGAGAGCATGTACAGTGGTCTAAAAGCTCACAACAATGTTTTCTTGTGTTTTGTCTATTTGTGTGTATTTGTGTTGTCTTAAGTTCCAGTGAGTAGAGCTCTCGGGGTCACTGCAAGCATCACTATCCATACATGTTAATAAAAGTGTGTTTGTGTATTTCAGGACAGCGAAAGCAGGAGCCAGGCACTAACTGTTCTGTGTTCTGTGCATCACGTGCAGAACAAACCCCAAGGTATCTCCAAGCCTTCCATCTTTATAGACAAACTTTGAGGTGAAGAAATGTGTCTGAAGTAAAAGAACATCCAAGTTTTTCCATCTGACCATTATGTAAGATCTTTTTTTTTAATCCACCAAACTCCCCCAAAACTTCTATAGCCTTCCCTCCTCTCTCTCCAGCTTCATGCACTCACTGTGAATGTATAAATTCTAACTTGACTTTCCAAAAGTACCTCAGGGTATTATATGCTGGCAGAATATAGAAATAATAGTATAAATGTGTGGGGTATGTTAGCTATTTGCCAGCTCACTACAACCTAGAATGCACAGTAAATTAACCTTGTCTTAAAAAAAACACAATTACACAAACAAAAGCAGAATATTACTTCATCATTATAATTGCATTAAGCAGTCATCTTTGGATAACAGAACCTTATTCAGTGGCATACATTTACTTTTGTCTGATATGGCTGATGACTCAGCACTGTGATAAACAGTAAATTCATTACATTTAGAGCAGCATTCTCCTGACCAATTCTAGAATATTAGTATAAGTATAAGTATTTAACTGCTGTATAACTTTTTTTCTTATTTTCCATACATTTTTTTAAATCTTGAAGATTCAGAAGGGCCCGCTGGTGAACCTGGATAGTCAGTTCTTTCCGTAAATGTTGTATTGGGTTTAAGGCTGGTGACTGACTGGGGGCCCTGTCCTCCCTGTGTTTTGCAGTGCGTTTTGAATGTTCAGGTCCACCTGCATCTCAACAGATTCTTCTTAATAATTTCTTGTTAAATGGCTCCATTCATCTTCCTTAGTTTGGAAAACAACTGAATAAACCAATAAATGAATCAGCTTTATAGGCAGGATTAAGAATAAGTCGTGTCATCTTCCTGTGACAAGCCTGGATGACATGGATGCAGCAGGCTGAATCACAGAAATAACTTGAACTGCTTCCTAATCAACCAACTAATTACTACCACAGCTTCTTTGTACTGAGAATAATGTGGAGAATAATGCAGACTTTGGCAGCCTCTTAAACAGGATGTAGCTTATATGAGGGTATGCATCATGTTAAAAGTGCCTTCCCTCAACATAATTATGAGCTATCTAAACTGTCAGCACTTTCTCTACCGCCTGCCTGCTGTTCTCTAGTCGCATCCACTTGTGTTGTCAGTGAGGTATTTCTGTTCCTCCTATAGAAACGCTTCTGGCTTGTTTCCTTCTAATTACCATCTGAGGTCCTGTACCTCTCCCCCAACGTTTTGCTGACACTCCTTTTCTTCTCACCTTTTCTTCCCTCTGCACAGTAATGGCAGTCAGGGGTGAAGCATCTCATCTGACTGTGGGCTGTTTCTAAACTTTCCCCCCATCTCTGTTTCTCTCTCTAAAAACTGGAAAATGCCACATTTCATTCTCTGCTGCATGTACTCACCGTCTTTGTCCATATTCCACACCTTTCCTTCCTCAACAAATCATTCAACATCGGCTCTGTTATTTCTTGCTTATCACTGTTGACGTGTCAGCACACTGGCGAGTCTTCTAGCTTGCTCATGAAATGTGTGAAAATATACAACATGCACTTGCACTGCAGTGATTCAGTGGGTCTTCACCCTGAACGTGTGGAGGGTTCAAAAAGCCTAGATACAAATAAAAACAACACATAGAGTTGATAGGCTCATACATGTGAAATTTTTACATGAATTTAATGGCTGCCACATGCATGCTCCAAGGAGTCGAGGGTTCACTGCCTTGCTCAGAAGCTGAACTGGCATCTCTCCAGCTACCAATCTACACTCTGCAACATGGACTTCAACCAGCCACCGTCTGGTTTCCTTGCAGACTGAGCTACTGCTGCCTCATGCAATTAAAGCAGATAAAGCATTCTAACAGATTCTCCCCACTCAGTGACACACCCACTGAGAAACCAACTCTGGTCATTGGCAGCTCCATTTTGAGATTTGTGAAGTTAGCAACACCAATGACTAGAATCAAATGTATTCCTGGGGCCAGAGTGGGTGACACAGAATCCAATTTAAAACTGCTAGCTGAGGATAAATGTAGATACAGAATGTTGGAATTATGCCAATCAGAGGTCACTAAAATTAACATTGCCTCATTGCACATATGCTAAAATAATTATGGACACTAGTTTTCTCTGGAACCCTGCCAAATCTGACCAGTGATGACATGTTTAACCGCATGTCATCATTCAACCGCTAGCTGTTGAGGTGGTGTCCAGCAAATGATGTTGGCTTCATAGATAATTTGAAGACTTTCCGTAAAAATCTGGTCTGATTAAGAGAGACAGCATTCTGACTTTATTAGTCAACCAACACCATGTCAACCCAGAGTTGACACGTTTCTTTTTTTGTGTTGCCATGCATACCAAACAGAAGGTTAGTCCGCTGTCAAAGCCATTTGTAAATTTGATTGATGATGATTGATGTCTTCATTACCACCATAAAGCCAGTCACAAAAAATATTTTTATTTCATTTTTGTTAAACTAATTTACAGTGAGGCTACAATTGAGACACAAGTGACAACACTACAAGTGATTTCCTTTTAGTACTACAGACAATTCAGAGGCCTTTTGAGCCTGCACAGAACACAGAAGAGGAGAAGACACAGGAGGATGTATAAATGAGAACACAACAAGTAGCAGGCCCAGAAGCAGAATGTTACCCATCACATAGCCACGACATCAGTCACATCAATCACAACACACTCTTGCTACGAAGTGTCACAAACAGCTTACACTGCCACCTTTGGAGAGTGCAATAATACATCCCAGACCAAATTGTAACAGTATATTATGGAATAAAATGTCAAAATAATGTAAATGGGTATATAAATATAAAATGAAATCTCATTACAGTGTGGTTCTCAATGCAAAACTGGACATAGTAACAAGTCCTCTAAGTCTGAATCTATCTCTGCTGTTCAGTTTGGTTCCTCAGATGGACAGATTTATTGTCAGAAGCAGGTAAAAAAAACAGTATAACATGTGCTTCCTCCAATTATTATAACCTGGAAGTCTAACAAGCTTTTCATATTGATTCATACAATAGCCTATAACATTGCTATGGTGGTTGGACAAAATGTCTGCAAACACAATGATCACTGAACTAAAGCAAACTTCATTTATAAGTAGAGGTGAGCCGGATACTCGGCTGAAACAAGTATCCGGTACAGATTAAGCACTTTTGCCGAGTACAAGTATTATACGAGTAATACGAGTCAATATCTGTGCTCGGATTGAATGAAAATCCTCATTGGGTAGCTGACTGTGTCTGCGTTCTGTGACAGGCTAGTCACAGCGCCCCTCCCCTACACACATACAGATGTATTGTGTTGCTGTGTCCCGCTCTGCTCACTCACACACAGAACAGCTCTCTGTCTCTCCCTCAGTCACTCAGGTTCGCGGGTCTTTTCCGTTAACGTTTAGGGTTTCTTCAGCTTCAGGTTTGTTTTTACTTCGGTTTGTACTTACTTATTAACCAGTAGAGTTCTGGTAAACGTGGGTTCGTTCAGACGTGGTGCTTGGTACAATGCGACTCGCGTTGCGTTGCGTCTCTCTCTCTCTCTCTCTGCCGGTCGTCGGAGTTTTGTTTTTTTTAAACCGTCAGCTGGCTCTAACCAGTTTTTTTTACTTCAGGCACTTCAGTGTCTGACACTTTCTTGCTTTATTTTATAAAAAAAATAAAGGTAGTAGTGGTATAAATAATTACAAATTAAGCTACACCCAATGATAATAATAAAAAAGAACCCAAAAAAAAAAAATCACACTGATCATAAAAAAATTTAAAGTTAAAAAAAGAAAGTTATGTTCAGTATGAAAACTCTTGTTCATTACATTTTACTTCATAATTGCAACCGCATGTGTTGTATTCATTGTTGCAAAACTTGTTCTGTAAATAGTTTGTTTGCTATCGTGATCAAAACCATTGATCTGAAGCTCAATGCTGATGCTGTCCTGTAAATAGTTTTCTAATCAGCAATAAATATAACAATTTCTGATCAACCCATATCAATTGCATGCTTAAAATAACATACTGGTTAAAGCCCCGCCCATTTCCGGGTTATACCACGCCCACTCCGAGTACAGATACGCATACAGATAATTCATATGGTTAACAGATACAGATACAGATAATGCTGTACTCGCTCATCCCTATTTATAAGTTGCCCTACACTCCACAGACTCTTATCCATTGTGTTTTGCATCTCACAGTGGGTCCCCATGCAAAACACAAGGGTGATAGCTCAGGTCTCCTGTGATGACCATGAATAACTGATAATGATTTTGCCCCGGCACATGGTCACAAAAGGTTTCACGATCAAAGTGGGACATGTTTCTCCCATATTGGAGAGGAAGCAGCTCAAGGGTTAATTTTTGTTCTTTCTCCTCACGAAAGTTAAGTCTCTCACATATCTCTGGGAGAGATATCTCAACCCTGAATAAATAAATAAATGTGTGTGTGTGTGTGTAATGTTATCATTATAGTTGTCACAGTCAATGGCCAGCAGACCCACCTGCTGCCCAGTGCTAATAGAGTGGTGGAGAATTTAATAGGCAGTAGCTACCTCCCAGCACTCGAGTGGGAACAGCCTGTGGGCCTCAATCCAGTCGCTGCTGGCTCATGGCCTGCACAGTCCACTGGGACTTCCCGTTCAGTCCTGCAGCTACAGCTAGAGTGTTCAGGTTGGAAAATAGGATGTATAGTATGTATGTGTAAAACACAGACAGATTTCATTATTGTATATTGTTAATTTCTCAGTTCTATAAGTTAAATACCTTTCTTTTGTTACTTACCATATCCATGACAAATGGAGATAATACTTCTTGTTTGGGTTTTAACGGCAGTTGGCATCCATGTTGTTGCATTTACTGCCACCTACTGGTCTTCACTACTTTTCTGGTTCCACAGCCATTATATTCTTTTAATAACTCCAGTTGAGATCAAAAACCTCAAAATACATCTTCCTCCCTCTCTATATTGCCTAGACTCTTAATCTCTAATGCAGCACCTGTTTGCCAGTTCCAATACAAGGTACATCATGATCGCCAGGATCGTCAGCAGCCACATCCACCCCTTCCTAAGAACTTACAACTCATTTCCCAAAAATCAAAATCAGGCCTGAGGCTGGCCCAGTACAGCATTCAGTCTGGCCCCAAGAGGTCCCAAAATGCATTCCTCACCTACAATGAAGGTGAGGAATTGCTCATGCCTGTGGCCTCAGGATGAGTGGGCTCTACACCTAGTTCCACGGCTAACTATTAACACCCATTCTGCATATATAGCCGTGGACATTGACAAGACTCTCAACTATGCAAAAGCAGAGTGCACTATTTTGCAGAAGAAGAAATCGGTGCAGAGACCTACTGAGTGAGGCTCTGTTCCAGTGTGTCAGAAAAAAGAGTTGCAGGTGTGCCTCAGGGACTTGTACACACACAATTTACCTCTTGTCTTTTCATTGGGAACCGTCCACTCAATGAAAAGATGCAGTTTCCTGTACCTGAATCCTGGACCACTTGGATTAAATAACAGAACCCAAAGGCCTCCAAAGAAGCAGCAGAATTGACTGAAGCTTCCCTGGCTAGTTCCTGGCTCACCATCCATTAAAAGAGTACCCACCAGACAAGCCCCATTCACACCATGTTGAGCCAAGAATCCTAGACATAGTTTCTTCCCCTAAATTTCTGCTAAACTTGAGCCTGGGAACAAAAGCCCTCTTAGTATGTAATTTATGTGGTCAGACAGACTATTTTGAGGCAAAGTATCCTAAGGTTCATCCCACTCACCTGTTAGTGAACTACAGACAAGCTAACAATAGGTGTTTTAACTGAAGACAGACATTGTGTAGCCCATCTAGATCCAGGAAGTAATCGCACCCTAGTGAGACAGGACAGTATCTGTAGGAATGTGACTTTTTGTGGTGGGACAGTTGATGTTTGTGACAAGGCAGGGTACTCCATAGCTGAGGTAGCTATCCACGTGGAAGGTAATAACTTCTTGCTTTCAGTTGAGGTATTTGAACAACTACCCCAACAGGTTGTGTTAGGCTGTGATCTCCCTGCCCTTGCTGAATTGCCAACATTCTGGTGAGGCGAGGGTTTGCAGCATTACTAAAAGTTTGCTAGCTGTCATGATACCAGGCTACCTCAATTGTGGGTGGGAGGACTTTCCTTTTGCCAACGAGGAAGTGCCTGGTGTTGACTAAACCCAACAGCTTAAGGAGAGGAACACTTACAACTTTGTTTTTAAAGGTGTACCTGAGTCAACCCAAGTGACAGGGAGAGGAAAGGAAGCATTTGTGGTCAAGTGATATGTGCTGTACTGTCGTAACCATGGTGACCAGCTAGTCACACACAGTCCTGGACTAAATTCAACATACACTGCAGAAAGAAATATTTTTCGGAGGTATGAGATCAGATTTCACCAGTGATTTCTCTCAAGTTAGGGGACATTTGTCCACTACTTTAGGTAGAGGTAGAGGTTAGAGTGGAATATTTTAAATAGCACCTACGACCTTTTGATAAGGGACTCTTCTTGTGTTACATTCATTATACCTTCTTTCCTTGAATCTATACTCTAAATCATCTACATTTTCTTAAACTGACTAAAATTTAAAATACCCCATTACTGTGAACATTTGCACATTTGTGAACATTTGACTGGTACTTACTATAACTGCACAGCTGTACTGCTCTTTTTACTTTTAAAACATATATATATACAGTATATATATATATATATATATATATATATATAGTTATATTTTTTAATTTTTAATTGTTTATATTTAGAGAATGTTGTCATGCACCAACGACACCAGAACAAATTCCTTGTATGTGTGAAATTGTACTTGGCAATAAAGCCTTTTCTGATTCTGATTCTGATCAAACTGGTGAGTTGTAGTTCAGGTGGAGTGGATGCTTTTCTGCATTTCCTTTCTATGTATTTTACTGTATTGTTAATCATTTGGGGTAATTAACCACATGATATGCATAATGTATAAATATGGGTTTGGTCAAACATTCTGAACTAAAATAATTTAGGAGATGTGTTTAAATGGATCAGGATCAGAATAATGGTAAATGGACTTATATTTATATAGCACCTTTTCTGGTCTACTGAGCTTTTAAAACACATTCACACATTGATGGCAAACACTGCCAGGAGCAGTAGCACTTCCTATCCAAAGCACCCCTGAAGTTACTACACACATATATCAGCACAGCCTTATCCCTCAAATGGACCAGGGAAGACAGTAATTGACCCTCCAATTACTAGACAACCCACATTACTACCTGAGCCATGGCTGCCCAGAGGATTTTAGGATTAAAACGAGTGTCCTGAGAGAGTTTAGATGTAGGTATGTTGTCCATTATACTGAACAGAGTATAAAATCCAAGAGGGTTCAGAATTTCTTCCTTATTGACCAACTGGAGTGGTGGTCCAGCCATGAGCTTAATAATGGCTCTGAGTTATACTGCAATAACAATGGTAAGATGGTAAGTTGGTATCAGGTTTGATATTTCATTCAAACAAGTAAAACTGTATTACAGACGTAATATAGTCTGTGTTTTATAGGGATGAGCGAGTACAGCATTATCTGTATCTGTATCTGTATCTGTTAACCATATGAATTATCTGTATCCGTATCTGTACTCGGAGTGGGCGGGGCCTAACCCGGAAGTTGGCAGGATTTAACCCGGAAGTGGGTCTGGTTGTCTTGAAATGGACAGGGCTTTAACTGTTATGTTATTTTAAGCATGCAATTGATATGGGTTGATCAGAAATTGTTATATTTATTGCTGATTAGAAAACTATTTACAGGGCAGCATTTAGCTTCAGAACAAGTTTTGCAACAATGAATACAACACATGCGGTTGCAATTATGAAGTAAAATGTAATGAACAAGAGTTTTCATACTCAACATAACTTTCTTTTTTTAACTTTAAATATTTTTTTATGATCAGTGTGATTTTTTTTATTTATTTCCACACCAGGCGTGTGTGTGTGAGTGAGTAAGAGAGAGACAGAGACAGAGAGAGGGGGGGGGAGTGTTTATGTGTGTGTGTAGCCTAATTTGTAATATTATTTATACCACTACTACCTTTATTTTTTTTATAAAATACAGCAAGAAAGTATCAGACACTCAGTGCGTGAAGTCAAAAAAACTGGTTAGAGCGGTTTAAAAAAAACAAAACAAACTCCGGCAGAGAGAGAGAGAGAGAGAGAGAGACGCAACGCGAGTCGCATTCTACCAAGCACCACGTCTGAACAAACCCACGTTTACCAGAACTCTACTGGTTAATAAGTAAGTACAAACCGAAGTAAAAACAAACCTGAAGCTGAAGAAACCCTAAACGTTAACGGAAAAGACCCGCGAACCTGAGTGACTGAGGGAGAGACAGAGAGCTGTTCTGTCTGTGAGTGAGCAGAGCGGGACACAGCAACACAATACATCTGTATGTGTGTAGGGGAGGGGCGCTGTGAACGCAGACACAGTCAGCTACGCAATGAGGATTTTCATTAAATCCGGGCACAGATATTGACTTGCGTAATACTCGTACTCGGCAAAAGTGCTTTATCCGTACCGGATACTCGTTTCAGCCGAGTATCCGGCTCAACTCTAGTGTTTTAAAAGCTCAGTAGACCAGAAAAGGTGCTATATAAATATAAGTCCATTTACCATTATTCTGATCCTGATCCATTTAAACACATCTCCTAAATTATTTTAGTTCAGAATGTTTGACCACACCCATATTTATACATTTATTTATCACAGTATATCGTCCTCCAGGTCCTTACTCTGAATTTTTATCTGAATTTGCATCAGGCTTGATCCTTAAAACAGATAAAGTACTTATCGTAGGTGATTTTAATATTCATGTGGACAACCACAATGATAGTCTTAGCAATGCGTTTATCTCTCTATTAGACTCAATCGGCATCTGTCAGTGTAAACCAACTCATTGTCTGAACCACACTCTTGATCTTGTTCTCTCATATGGCATTGAAATTGTTCATCTAATAGTCTTTCCACAGAATCCTCTTCTGTCTGACCATTTTTTAATAACCTTTGAATTCATATTACTGGACTATAAGCCTTTCTGCAGAAACTCCTACAGCAGATGTTTATCTGATAGTGCTGTAGCCAAATTTAAGGAAGTGATTCCTTCAGTATTGAATTCAATGCCTTGTCTCAATGTAGCAGAGGACTTGTCTGTTTCCTTTAGCCCCTCACAAATAGATCATCTTGTTGATAGTACTACAGGCTCATTACGAACAACTCTCGACTCTGTTGCACCTCTGAAAAAGAAGATAATTAAACAAAATCAAATCAAATCAAAT
The DNA here is from genome assembly GCA_946959425.1 of Argyrosomus regius. Taxonomy (NCBI): domain Eukaryota; kingdom Metazoa; phylum Chordata; class Actinopteri; family Sciaenidae; genus Argyrosomus; species Argyrosomus regius. The sequence continues at coordinate 145,353 of CAMPSB010000155.1, forward strand.
CAAATCAAATTTTATTTGTATAGCCCAAAGTCGCAAAATACATTTTGCCTCAGAGGGCTTCACAATCTGTACAGGGAGTGACACCCTCTGTCCTTAGACCCTCGGTTCGAGTGAGGAAAAACTTGCCCACAAAAAACCCTTTTAACAGGGAAAAAAGTGGAAGAAACCTCAGGAAGAGCCACAGAGGAGGGATCCCTCTCCCAGGACGGACAGACGTGCAATAGATGTCACGTGAACAAGTCAACAGAAACATTTTGTACAATTACAATGAAAAATGACAATGGATTACAATGAATGATAAAATGATTACAATAGCAGTGGAACCTGTGATAGAGATAGAGAGACACAGATGCACAGCAGCAGCAAATCATTAACTAAGTTACTATAAACTGTAATGGAGATCTGGTAACATTAATGACAGTAATAATATATATAGTGGACGTCATGCAGGACCACAGCAGCAGTCACGATCCACGAGAACCTGCTGGACGAGAGAGCACAGAAACTCCGGGGAAGAAGTTTAGTTAGTAAGATGCATTAATGTACACGTATGACAGACATGTATGTTTACAGATGGTGGTGGTGAGAGAGAGAGAGAGAGAGAGAGAGAGAGAGAGAGAGAGAGAGAGAGAGGGTTTTCAGTAAAGGGAGATGTGACTGCATCTTCAACCAATACCGTGCCTGGCTAGGCATAACCCTGAAAGGGGGAGTCCCCTGGCAGTATAGTCCTATATAGGCATGGGCCGGTATGAGATTCTGACGGTATGATAACCTTAGGCAAAAATATCACGGTTTCACGGTATTATGATTACAGCTCTACAATGTTTATTTTGAATGTCTGTATTTAAAAAAAAGGAAAAAACTTTTCCATTGAACAGTCTTTTATTTTTAAACAATATATAGAACACGATGGATATTAGAAAATATGTATTTAAAATAAATAACAAAAAAAATTACCGAATTCTTTTTAAATAAAATAATAATCATAAAAAAATAAATGCAGTCCTTAATGCAGTCCTTTAACTGAAGATAAACCTGCAACTCAAGTCACAACATAAATGAATTATTTTTTGTGAAAAAAAAACAACACCACAAAATGCATATAAATGCAATCACTTAACCTATAGCTCAAGATCAGAACATAAATAATTGAAAAAAGTAAGACACTTCTAAGATAAAAAATAAATAAATGCAGGCAGGAGATTAAAACTGAATCTCAACATTTTTTGGACTTGCTCACTTAGCCTACTATACATTTCTCTCAGTCCAAGTTATGATGCAGGAATGTGAGCATGTTCACTTTCCCTGGGTTTAGCTTGGAGCGGTGAGGTGAGAGGATGTGTCCACTTGAACTGAACACCCTCTCTGAGGGCACACTGGTGGCTGGGATGCAGAGAAATTTTCTCGCTACACTGCTAAGGAGAGGTAACTCTTCCACATGTGTCTTCCACCATGCCAGTGGGTCAGCATCAGAGGATATGGGAGCATAAGACAAATACTGTTTAATCTCCATTTTCACTCTTTCTTCTGGGGAGGCATCTTCGGCTTCAACTCTTTGATGTTTTGCTGATGTAATTTTTTTCAGCAAAGAAGACAGAGATTTGTCTTTCTTCTTTGTGGCAGCAGAGGGGGCAGTGGTGGTGGAAGTGCTGGTGCCCTGTTCTTGATCAGCAGTGGCTGCAGGTGATTCTTGAGGTGGCAGTAAGGTTGTGTGACCTGCCAGGTTCACAGCCTCCTCCTCAGCAGACCTGATGATGTCATCCTTGTTTTGACTAAAGTTGTCCTTGAAACGGGGATCAGTGAAGCAAGCGATGTCAATCACCTTCTTGACTCTCTCACAGGAGTAACGTTGTTGCAGATCATCCATCATTACCTTTTTCATTTGTTTTGTTAGGGCATCATCTCCCTCATTCTCATTCAGTAGGTTAGTGATGTGTTCCATAACAGGCTTCAAAGAGGAGAGGGTGGTCTTTGTTTCAGAGCCAAGTAAATCTGTGAAGTCATTGAGAGGCCCCAGGAGTTGGCATACCCTCTCCAAAGTTTGCACATCATTGTCTTTTGGCATTAAATGCCATAAGCTCCTGTCTGCTGCAAGAACTGCACAACATGCTTGTTGCTGTTCGAGAAATCTCTCAATCATTTTGAAAGTGGACCCCCATCTTGTTACTACATCATGAATGAGTGATTTTTCAGGAATTTCCAGGGTTGCCTGCTGCTTCTTCAGTTCTCTTTTTCTCTTCCAGCTGCGAGAGAAACCTTGTACAAGATGCCTGCACGCTCGTACAGCTGTGTCAACTTTTTGAATTTTGAGTGCTTTGGCTATAGCTAGATTAAGGTTATGGCCAAAACATCCAAGCCAAACATAGGGTTGGTCATGAAATGCTTTTTTCATATTCGCTGCGTTGTCTGTTGTGATGGTAGACAATTTGCCATCTGTGATGTTCCACTCCTGCAGCATGTTTTCATAAAACTCTAAGATGTGCTCAGCTGTGTGGTCCTCTGGGAAAAACATAGTTTCTAGACAGAAGGACTTTAGCTCCCACTCTGGAGAGAGGAAATGCACTGTGAAGCTGATGTATGGTTCGCCACCACCACTACTAGTCCACAAATCAGTTGTTGCAGAAAACCACACCCCTTTTGCCACTTGTTTCTGCACATGAGCCTTGACCTCCGAGTACATCTTAGGGATTTCATTCTTTGAGAAGAATTTTCTTGATGGCACTTTGTAAAGTGGCACTGCTGTCTTCATCAATTTCAGAAACCCAGGTTTCTCCACAGCTTGAAAGGGCATCATGTCTTTGGCAATGAAGTATGCCACAGCATTGTTCAGGTCTTTAGCATGCTTTGATGTGGGTGCATAGGCGATTTGTTTCTCAAATGATTGCTGAATTGTGGGCTGACCTTCAGCTTTTGAGGTGGATGCCCTGTTGCTGCCAGAGCTACTGCTGTCCTAAAAAGAAAAAATAAGACAGACATGTTAATTTAACCTGAATGTGTAATGACACAGCATGTTATACAAGCTAAACTTAATTGTAGCATTAACAAGTAAAAAAAAAACATTACACATGTGCTTCTCTTCTTCACCTCATGTTAGAGAAACTAGCTGGTGTTATCCATCTTAGCAATAAAGATTGATGAAAAAAAAAGTTATGGATAACTTTTTTTTTTCTTACTGAGGCAGATATGGTAACTAGCATGCTAAGATGGACCTATCTTAGCATGCTAAGGCAAATATGGTAACTAGCATGCTAAGATGGACCTATCTTAGCATGCTAGTTACCAAAAAAAAAAAAAAAAGTTACTCTCATAGAGATATAGAAAAGATAAGATATGGCAACTACCATCTGCCTCAGTAACAAGCTCATTTCACTAATGTCAGATGCTAATACGCTCGTTCATTTCAAGACATTAACTTTACCTTGAATTTAGCATACAGCGATGGGTGGTGCTCCCGTAGATGCGCTATCATATTTGATGTATTGCCTCCTCGGGCTGCCACTGTCCTCAAGCACGTTTTGCACGTCGGGCGACCTTCTTCCTCCAAGCCGTGGCCGTCTGGCTTTTTACGGTAGCCGAAGTATTCCCATACAGCCGACTTGGTCCTTTTAGACGGGGGGAAAAGTTCGGGGGGCTCGCCTCCTTCAGCCATCATACTGCCACTGTCACTCACAGCAACCGCAGGTGCGCAGGGGGGTGGGCACTTTACGCTGCAGCTGCACGCGGCGTGAGGGACCTCTACTTTCTCTCTGACGAGACGTCACATAAAATTAAAAAAAAACGCTCATACCGCAGGAACGGTATGACGGAAAATTTTAGTGGTTTTGAAACCGTGACTTTTTCATACCGTGGTATACCTTGAAGCCGGTAACCGGCCCATGCCTAGTCCTATAGCAGCATAACTAAGGGATGACCTGAGCCAGCCCTAACTATAAGCTCTATCAAAAAGGAAAGTCTTAAAAAGGCCAACCAAAGAAGGTTAGCACCATGGTATAGCAAGCAGACTCGTAACTTAAAGCAAGAGGCACGTAAATCTGAACACAAATGGCGTGCCACTAAACTGGAAGAATCTCGCTTAGTCTGGCAAGATAATCTTAAAACATACAGGAAGGCTCTCCGTAATGCCAGAACAGCCTATTACTCTTCATTAATAGAGGAAAATAAGAACAACCCCAGGTTTCTCTTCAGCACTGTAGCCAGGCTAACAGAGAGCCACAGCTCTATTGAGCCATCTATTCCTTTAGGTCTAAGTAGTAATGACTTCATGAGCTTCTTTAATGATAAAATTATATCATTATTATTACTTTACATTACTATTAGAGACAAAATTCATCACCTCTTGCCCTCAACGGGCACTGATCTGAATTCTGATAAAGCAAGTTTGGAAACAGCTGTAAAACCTGATATATATTTAGACTGTTTTTCTCCCATCGACCTTCATCAAATAACAAATAACACAATAATTTCTTCATCTAAGTTGTCAACCTGTCTCTTAGACCCCATCCCAACCAGGCTGCTCAAGTATGTTTTACCTCTAGTTAGCCCTTCTTTATTGGATATGATTAATCTGTCTTTATTATCAGGATATGTACCACAGTCCTTTAAAGTAGCTGTAATTAAACCTCTTCTTAAAAAGCCCACTCTAGATCCAGAGGTTTTAGCCAATTACAGACCGATATCAAACCTTCCCTTTCTTTCTAAGATACTTGAGAAAGCTGTAGCCAATCAACTGTGTGACTTTCCCCATAAGAACAGTTTATCTGAGGATTTTCAGTCAGGATTTAGAGTGCATCATAGCACAGAGACCGCACTAGTCAAAGTTACAAATGACCTCCTAATGGCATCAGACAAAGGACTCATCTCTGTACTTGTCCTGTTAGATCTTAGTGCCGCATTTGACACCACTGACCATCAAATTCTTTTACAGAGACTGGAACATCAAATTGGCATCAAAGGAACCGCCCTAAGCTGGTTTAAGTCTTATTTTTTAGATCGTTCTCAGTTTGTTCTTGTCAATGATGAATCCTCCATGCATACTAGGGCTGGACGATTAATCGAATTTTGATCACGATTTCGATTTTGGCTTCTCACGATCATGAAAACACTGTAATCGAAGAAAAACGATTAATGTGCCGCCGTGCGGCGTGTATGCAAATTACTGCACTGTAAAAGCACAGTGAACGCACCTGTGTCGCCTGCAGCTGCAGCAGTGAGTTTGTGGATCAATTGTGGAGCGAGCGATTGACAACATGGCAGAAAAGCAGCCTGAGCCTTTAGTTGAAAAGAAAGGTAGGACAAGTTCGGTCATTTGGAAACATTTTAGCTTCAAATCGTCGGACGTAGAGCAGAAAGAGATTGTTTGCAAAGTTTGTCACGCCGTCGTGTCTGCACCCCGGGACAACACGACAAATTTGTTTAACCATTTAAAGTTCAGCCATAAAGTGGTCTATGACAAAGTATTGACCGAGCAAAAGACCCAAAAAAGTCCAAGAGCGTCAACTTCAGCCACCGCCACCGCAACACAGTCCTCCATTGAGGACACTCTTTACAATGCCGCTCCATATCCCACCGGCTCCCGGTGACAGCGAGAGATTACGGAGGCGGTTATTGTGGTTATTTATTTTTATTTATTGTTTTTACATTGGTATTGCTATTATTCGATCACTGAAGCCAGAAGAAGCAGGGAGAACAGTCTGCGTATGTAGACTGGGTATTTAATTATTTTTCATTTTTATTATTATTTATATATATTATTATTATTTTACTTTTTTACTCGTTACTAATTTATTACTGGTTGTTTTTCTAAAAGTTATATTTAAAGTTGAGTTTTGGTGGCACAATAAACACTTTTTTTGAAATCAATGAATAATCGTGTTTATTAATCGTGATTTCAATATCAATCAAAATAATCGTGATTATTATTTTTTCCATAATCGTCCAGCCCTAATGCATACCAAAGTTTGTCACGGAGTCCCACAAGGTTCTGTACTCGGACCCCTTCTATTCAGTTTATATATGCTTCCTCTAGGGAACATTATTAGGAATCACTCCGTTAATTTTCATTGTTATGCCGATCGCACCCAATTATATTTATCGATCAAGCCTGATGAAACCAATCAGTTAACTAAACTCCAAGCATGCCTTAAAGATATAAAAAGTTGGGTGACCTACAATTTCCTGATGTTAAATTCAGACAAAACTGAAGTTCTTGTAATTGGACCCAAAAACATCAGAAACTCTCTTTCTAGAGACTTAGTTACTTTAGATGGGATCACCCTGGCGTCCAGCTCCACTGTACAGAATCTTGGAGTTGTTTTTGATCAGGATTTGTCCTTTAATGTCCACATAAAACAAATTTCGAGGACTGCATTCTTCCATTTACGTAACATCGCCAAAATCAGACACATTGTATCTCAAGCAGATGCAGAAAAACTAGTCCACGCATTTGTTACTTCTAGGCTGGACTATTGTAACTCATTGTTATCAGGCTGCTCCAATAAGTCTCTTAGGACTTTGCAGCTAATTCAGAATGCTGCTGCACGTGTTCTGACAGGAACCAAGATCAGAGATCACATCTCTCCCATTTTGGCTTCCTTGCATTGGCTACCTGTTAAATCTAGAATAGAATTTAAAATTCTTCTCCTTACATACAAAGCTCTTCATGGTCAGGCACCATCATATCTAAAAGAGCTCATAATACCTTACTACCCCTCTAGAACACTGCGCTCTCAGAATGCTGGGTTCCTTGTAGTTCCTATAGTTTCCAAAAGTAGATTGGGAGCCAGAGCTTTCAGCTATCAAGCTCCTCTTCTGTGGAACAAACTACCAATCTGGGTTCGGGAGGCAGACACGGTCAACACTTTTAAGAGTAGACTTAAGACTTTCCTTTTTGATAAAGCCTATAGTTAGGGCTGGCTCAGGTCATCCCTTAGTTATGCTGCTATAGGATTAGACTGCCAGGGGACTCCCTCTCTCTCCCTCTCTCTCAGGGTTATGCCTAGTCAGGCACAGTATTGGTTGAAGATGCAGTCACATCTCCCTTTACTGAAAACTCTCTCTCTCTCTCTCTGCTGCTGTGCATCTGTGTCTCTCTATCTCTATCACAGGTTCCACTGCTACTGTAATCATTTTATCATTCATTGTAATCCATTGTCATTTTTCATTGTAATTGTACAAAATGTTTCTGTTGGCTTGTTCACGTGACATCTATTGCACGTCTGTCCGTCCTGGGAGAGGGATCCCTCCTCTGTGGCTCTTCCTGAGGTTTCTTCCACTTTTTTCCCTGTTAAAAGGGTTTTTTGTGGGCAAGTTTTTCCTCACTCGAACCAAGGGTCTAAGGACAGAGGGTGTCACTCCCTGTACAGATTGTAAAGCCCTCCGAGGCAAAATGTATTTTGTGACTTTGGGCTATACAAATAAAATTTGATTTGATTAGATGATTTGATATAGGAAACAATGTGGCATGAGGTTAGACTAGCCTGTGGACTACTACTATTTACCGCAGAGGGGAAAGTGGACCTTAGAAAGTGGACCTACCAACATCTGTTAAGCCAGCAGCCAGTAGAGTATATTCACTATTTCTATTTTCTCTACTCTGACTTCACTTCATTTGAGGGAAATAATTTACTTTTTACTTCACTGACAGTTGTAGTTAGTCATTACTGTGTGAATTAACATTTTAAATACAAAATCTTTACTCAGTTTATAAAACATGGTGTGTGGTTATACAACCGATTCTCAATGCATTCCCAATGCATAAAATACCGACGATTTGTCATGCCCCTAGACGTCTGATCCTGACGCAAAAGGTACCCTTCCACGTTTGTATAAAACGCTCTGGGTTCTCAATTGACTCCAATATAAACCCGTTTGCAGCAGTAAGAGACGCTTAGAGCAGAGGCTACAGCCGTCCATTCACTCCAATAATAACCAGATCATGGCGATACATGACACTGTGAGCTTCAATCTGATTGGAGAACCGAGGACCTTCTGCCCGGAAGTGTTTTTCTCACTATTTTAAGGATTTCTTTTAATGATATTGTCAACATTTCTCAACACAAACACGTCAAAGTGTCACTGATAATTCAGCAATAAGATAGCTTCATGTTGTGGCCCTTAGTATGATTTTTTTTCTCCTTCTATTCTGAGAAATAAACTTTTATTCGTATGTTTTGGATAGCGGAAAGGCCTACACTACCCATAATCCTTGACCACCGTTGCTATGGAGATGACGACGCTCCAGGACAATCCCGCATTGAAATCACACAATGTTTTCCAAACTGATTAAGGATCTGAAAGTGAACAGATTTAACGTACAGAATGCTTTGTTAGGTTTATTATTTTATTTTCTCATGTAAAACACATCTTTAGATTTATTCACCACTCGCGTCTGTTTTGGACACTCTGAGCTCGGGCCATTACAACCAATCACTCGCCACCAGTGTGCGCAAAGGTTGATGGGAGAACGGAGAGACCCCTTGGTGGCATATTGATTCTGACGCAGGTACGTAAAAAAATATATGACGACGTTGAGCATGGGATGTATGTTTAAGAAAGACAGAGACTGATTTTGATTCACTGAAGTCTTGGAAACTTTTTTCAGAAAAACATTTAAAGCAAACAAAGATTTCAGGTTTCTGAAGCAGTTTAAGGCATTTAAAAATGGCTAACGTCATCTTGCTAGCTAGGTAGAGCACGGTAAAGACTGCCTGTGGCTACTGCCGCCGATGCAATCTGCTGATGATTGATGCAGTCTGTTACGAAGATTAAAGGAGTTACACGTTGCTAATATTAAATGTCCTGGTGAAAAAGAGCCTCACGTGGTGTGTAATGTTGAATTGTAGTGTGCAGTTCATGTACAATAAGATTTATGTTAGCACTGTAAAAACTGATTACGCTAACGTTAGTTGCTAACGTTTGCACATTTCAGATTTGACTAACTTCATCGTCCTAACACAAACACTGAAAATCATTTTGACTGCTTTTGTTCTGTGTACATCTTTTTCCTGTTTAGTTTGAAAAATGAGTGACTCAGGTGGTCCTGATGATTTGGAGTTGGAGGAGAGCTTCAGGGTGCTTTCAGGATTTGGAGGTAATGTTGTCGTAACTATTATTATTATTATTTATTTATTTATTTTTGTAGCTAAGTGTAGGTAAACAGTTGTTCAAGAGGCCACGCTCTTGTCTAATTTATTGTAGCGAGTAAGAGTAGACTCACATTTGTACAGCATGTTCAGCATCTCAAACCCTCAGTAATGCATTATTGAGTGTGCCTGAAAGAGCACACGATATACTATTCCTCGGGCTTATTATTATTGAGTGTGCCTGAAAGAGCACACTATATACTATTCCCCATACTTCTTATTGAGTGTGCCTGAAAGAGCACACTATATACTATTCCCCATACTTAATTGGTGTGGGTGCCCAGAGGGCGCCCACACGCACTTCTACTCCCACAAATCCTGTCCTACAAACATAAAAATTATATCACCAGATGCAGCGCGTTCAGGACATTGTTATCCGATTTTATTTTTATTATTATTATTAGTGTGGGTGCCCAGAGGGGCGCCCCCGCGCTTCTACTCCCACAAATCCTGTCCTACAAACATAAAAATTATATCACCAGATGCAGGCGTTCAGGACATTGTTATCCGATTTTATTTTTATTATTATTATTAGTGTGGGTGCCCAGAGGGCGCCCACACGCGCTTCTACTCCCACAAATCCTGTCCTACAAACATAAAAATTATATCACCAGATGCAGCGCGTTCAGGACATTGTTATCCGATTTTATTTTTATTATTATTATTAGTGTGGGTGCCCAGAGGGCGCCCACACGCACTTCTACTCCCACAAATCCTGTCCTACAAACATAAAAATTATATCACCAGATGCAGCGCGTTCAGGACATTCCGGCTATTACTTTCCAGATCTCTACTATTCATACTGTACAAGTTATTAAACATTTTGTGCAATTTTCCCCCCATAAGGATGAATGGGAAATCCTCAAATCTCTCAACAGACCCACTACACTTTAAACAACAACTACTACTGCAAAACTTGTCCCACAGACTTCATTCAAATTTCTAAGTGTACACAAGATCTTAAACTATTAACCTTGTACTCAACTTTACAAAATCTTGTACCGTTTTTATACAATTAAACACTAAAGTTGAGCATGTTTTTACTCCGACTCTGCGTTTACAATGGGTGTGTATTGCGCCTGCTACAGCGGGTGACGTCAGACCTAGAGCGGAGGAAGAGCTGACAAGTCCGTCAAAAAATAAAACATACAAGCCTTCCCTGTCCGCACATTTCGCGATACAGACATAATTTACCACTCAAAACGGAGGAAAACGTCTTACCTACGCACTGATACCACTCATGGAGCTGTCAGCATTACCGTTTCGGCGTCGTAACGTCAGATCACCAGCCAGTCCGTGCAGCACTGCCGTTCAGACCCATTTTAAAAAAGGAGCGATTTTTCTCCAGGCAGTCAGACAGACCCGTTTCTTTGCAAGACGTAAGCAGCCTTTTCCGTGCCGAAAAAACCCCCCAAAAGCAGCTACACCATCATGAAAGCCTCGTACTACATCCGGTCCGGTCGTTTCAGCGATATTTACAGCGGTTTGGCCCTGGTAAACGTCTTTATCTGTCGGGTCCGTTCTGCCGTTTGCAGCTGTTTTCTCTCGGTCCGCGTCTCTCCCTCTGTCACTCAGACACACAGACACGCCTATCTGTCCACAGGCCTCCCCGCTTAGCACCGCTAACGAGTGTGTAAACAAACCGCGCTGCAGCGGAGTCTGTCAGCTGATTAACGAGCGACAACGAGCCGAGCCGGTAACTTAAACACAACACACGGAGCGAGCGACCGGCCGTTAGCAGCCGCTAACCGAGAGAGACTGTCAGCTGATTAACGAGCGACGACAAGACAACACAAAGAGCGAGCTGCACGGTTAGCATGCTGCTAGCATGCTGCTAGCGACAGAGTAAACAAACAACACTGCAGAGCTAGGACACTTCACCGGATCACAACTTTTTCTGCCGGGCTCACAGGACCGCCGGACACAAACGGCAAATCAACGCAACTCTTTTCTCTATGGACCGGTAATGTACTCAGCACTTAGCTTTACACAGCTTAACACGGCTAAGCACGAAACTGTTAACTTTGTTAGTATGTTTGTTTAGTTACATACATGTGTTTTTATTCTGTTCAGACATGCCCACTGAGTGCATACACAGTATACTTGGAGTGTCCGCACAGGGCAGTACACATATTTACTGAGTACATGTGCAGTATACTGAGCAGTACACATATTTACTGAGTGTAAGCACAGGGGCAGTACACATATTTACTGAGTACACGCACACGCGCACTATACTGGCCAGTACACATATTTACTGAGTGCACGAGGAGTATACTGAGTACGCCCTTTGCATACACTCTGTAACTATGTGTATTGCCCAATATACTGCACTTACACTCAGTAAATATGTGTACTGCCCAGTATACTGCACCTGTGCGTCCATTCAGTAAATATATGTACTGTACTGCCCAGTATATGTGCACTGCACAAATTAAAAAACATTTTCTACACTAATTGGAACAGACCCACTACACTGTAACACCCAGCAGATGGTGCCAGAAATCCTGTCCTACAAACATAAAAATTATATCACCAGATGCAGCGCATTCAGGACATTCCGGCTATTACTTTCATCGGGCAATTCGGCAGAGGGCATCCACACCGTATTTCTGCAAGAAATACAAATATTCTAGTTATTAGTGTGGGTGCCCAGAGGGCGCCCACACTAATAACTAAAAACATAAAAATGATATCACCAGATGCAGCGCGTTCAGGACATTCCGGCTATTACTTTCCAGATCTCTACTATTCATACTGTACAAGTTATTAAACATTTTGTACTATAATTTTCTGATGACTCCATCTGCTGGCCCAATGGTGGCAATCATGCGCTGCTCTAATTAGGGCCCAGCAGATGGCACCATTGCATAAGAATGCATTATGCAATGGCGCCATCTGCTGGGCCAATGGCGCCATTTTCTAGAACCACTACACCTCAACACCCAGCAGAGGGTGCCACATACATGTTAAAACTATAAATAATGTCTAAATATGGCAAATTTAGCAGTATAAACAGAATGAACGGCATAAATATTGCAAATACAGAAAGATCACTCAACTTTTTTTATAAGGTAATCTCACACTTTATTACATTACTGTACAGATTCATACAATCCTTCCAAATATCCCACAATTCCATCTGTTCATACAGACTTCCACAGATGCATCAGGCAATTCGGCAGAGGGCACCCACACCGCACTTTCCGCAGGAAATGCATTTTTCTAGTTGGTGTGGGTGCCCAGAGGGCGACCACACTATTGTTATTCAAATCTTTATTGGTGTGGGTGCCCAGAGGGCGACCACACTATTGTTATTCAAATCTTTATTATTGGTGTGGGTGCCCAGAGGGCGACCACACTATTGTTCTTCAAAT